>CAUYQV010024920.1:0-42234 GCA_963574575.1 Galagoides demidoff | reverse complement strand
TGCACTATTTTTGAGTCACTTACTGAAATGGTCTTTTCAATACGTTACCTCCCCATTGACTTTTTCACCTAGAAGTCTTTCTATTCCCACCTGCCATTCTAGTTTTCTCTTTTTCCTTTCTGGTCAGTTACTGGTACATTTTTAGGCCTTTCTATCACTCTTTGAGGATGAGGGACAGGTTCATTTGGACCCCCGAATGTGTCTTGGGCCTGTCCTCCCTTGTCTCACGCTCTGTCTAGACCTCCCACCTCCAGCTATCCAAATTCTCCCCACAGTTCCAGACCAAGGTGAACAAAACTCCTGTTTCTAAAAACCTCTTTTCCCTCCAAAGTCCTCAAGCCCTTAGCATGTGTGTTAAGCACTCATTTCGTCTCTTATACTATTGATTTCTTCTCCTGTTATACAGCTTATGAATCCAGACTATACTTTCTTTGAAGGTAGAAGCTCTATTTCTGACTAATAATAAGTCATGGACTCAGAATTTGATGTCATGTCAGTCATTTAATAGAGCCTGCTGCACAATACAGAAAGGGGATTGTGGGCGATATGGATGATAGATGTCGGGTTTCTTAAATGAACCTGATGTGAGGTTGATAACATGGTAAAGAGAAAAGTTGTTGATCATGGAGTCAAATGAACCTGGATTTTAATCCAAGTTCTACCACATGTGATCCACAGCAAGTGACGTACTCTCAGTACACTTCAGTTTCATCAGCATAAACGGAAATGAGAATGTCTTTTTACCAGGTTGTTCTAGACATGAAATGAATCTAAAAACACCTGGCGTAGTGCCCGATACATTATCTGGGATGCAATAAATGTAAGTTTTATTTTTTTCTTTTGGTGGGCAGCATGATGACTCCTCAGATGCCCGTGTCCTAATCCCTGCTAGCTTTGATTATGTTCTGTGACACAGGGAGAGATGAAATTTAGGTTGCTAACTGGCTGCTCTTGGGATGGAGAGATGATTGTGGATTATCCGGTAGGGCCTCATGCCTTTAAAAAGTGCAAGAGAGAGGCAGAGGAGGGGTTGAGATCAGAGAAGGGCGTCTGATAATGGAAGCATAAGTTGGAATGATTTGATTTGAGAAATACTCTGTCTCTGTTGTCTTCAAAGATGGAAGGGACTAGAAGATAAGGAATGTGGGCCACAAAAGTTTTTGGAATGAATCCAAAAAAATGAATTCTCCCCTAGGGCCTCCAGAAGGGACACGGCCCTGCCAACACCTTGCGTTTAGTCCAGTGAGACTCATTTTAGATGTCTGACCTTCAGAGCTGTAAGATGATCAATTAGTGTTGTTTTAAGCTACTGCATTTGTGGTAATTTGTTATAGCACAATAGGAAAGTAATAGATTTTCCTTCTGCTCCCTAAGAGTTTGTGCTGGAACTATCTTTCTCAAGAAGAAAATACTTGTAGAAGAAAGGACAGTTTTACTTTACTCTGTCACTTAGAGGGAGCTTAATAGCTGTCTGGTAATAAGAGCATGAATGCGTAGGAAGCTTACTGTTTACAAGGATATTCTGTGCTGGTGTTTCCACTGATAGAAACTTCCACCTTTTACTGAATCAGAACCAGCTTGTGATTCTTGGCTGATGGACTGAAAGATTAAATCCTATGTCTCCACTGCCATTAAAAGCTGTGTATTTATGTCACTAATATTTACTAGGATTACAAATAAAAGGAAAGCTATAGGGTATGTGGAGATCTGGTCATCTCACACTAACTAAAGCAGGTTCAGAGTCAGAGAACATGAAGGCTTCTCTTACGCATATTAGTGATTTAAATAAAATCCCCTGGTATCAGTGGACTATTGACTGTACAGAGCCCTGGACCACACACAACAGGGAGGGTATAGATGTGTTTAAGGCATTATCCCTAATTATATGGATAAGGCCAAGACAATAAGATAAAATAATAGTAAAAGAGCCAGGAAGTAAATAAAAATTGCAGTATGTGTTATGATGGTTAAGAAGGTGATTAATTGCCCAATGACTAATAGAAAAAAATGAGCAAGGTATGAGGGAACCGTTATTATAGGGGACCCCATCCTAACTTCATGGTAGTTTGGTCATGGGGAATGAGATTTCTGCTCTCAGAGAGCTTGAAGTCCATCTCACCAATTCCGTGAAGACTTTGAGGACCTCCAGGCTAAACCTCAAGGCTGTAAGTAGGCTTGGCCTCGTTTTGGAAGGATTAGAGTTCCATGTAGGAGAGGAACAATGATTACCCTAGGAATCCTGGGATTTAAACTGTAAGCCCTTTACTTTTGGCCGAGGGATTCTCGTTTAAAGCAACAATACTAGATGTGAGAGCATCCAGGTCCCCAAGATGAAAGTTTCCAATGGGCAGGAAAAAAGCATTGACTTAGGTAGAACACTCCTTGGTCCTATGACCAGCCCAGCATGAGTCTTTCTTGCTTTCTCAGAACTGTTAGCCCAGCCTGGGTGAGCCAGTGTGCTACTCACCTGCCCTCCATGCTTTTCCTAGGCTGTGATACTTGTTCTTATCAAACTCTGGAGCTTGCTGGCAACTTCACCTGTTGCTTACGCTCCTGCTTTTTCCTCTGCCCGTTCTAACAGGCTCAGAACAACTATTCCAAACTGAAACCTGCCTATGTTTGAATAGTCTAGGCTCAAAAATTGATGCCACCAAAAATAATTCAGAAGAACATGCCAACATAGTAATATAAAGTTCATTTTACAAAATGCAAAAGAGCTATTTTATATAAACACTCAAAGTCTACTTTTATTAATGTACTCATTAGATATTTCCCTTTGAGAAATGGTTCAATAGAACTCTCACTGTTTCTTCCAATTAGTAATCATTAGTGTTCTGTAGCATTTCCTTGGGAAAAAATATTAAAGGGCTACGACTAAGTCACCAGGGGCAGAACTTCTAAATTCGGAAACTGTGTCAAAACCAATCATTTTGGGATCAAGCATTTAGTTGGTCTCATGACTGGGTACCATGATTCTTAATCTTCAAGACAAGGATCATTAATTTAGATGAGTTCTAAGAGAATCAGTTATTCTTTTGTTCTTTTGGTATAGGGCAATTCAGATTTTCTGTGGTTTGCTAAAAAAAAAAATAGGCACGGAAAAAGACACAATTCAACTAAAATCTTACCAGAAGCCAGTGATAATCGATCTCCCCAAATTCAAATGCAGAAGCCTTTCCCCATCTTTTATTCTCAATAATAATATCTAGTACCTGCAGCATTTTATAATCCACAGACTCCTAAGTAAATTATTTGCTAATCCTTAACTTCTCTATGTATTTCTGTATAATGAACTCCTTTCCCTGTACTTAATTATATGTTCTCTGAGTTCACTGGAGGCAAAATTTTCTCCTCTTTAGGATTTTTTTTCTCTCCTTTCTCCATTTCTCTCCTTTAGAAAATTCTTTTCCTCCCTTAGTTTCTGCATGACACTCGGGGCTGTTTTGCCATTTCATTGACCAAGCTTTCTTTGTTGTCCTCACCAGCTTTCATTTCTCTTCTCTGACTAAACTTCTGTGCTTAACTGCCATCTTGCTATGCTCTCTTCTTCTTTTTTTATTATCTTTTTATTTTTTATTTTGAGAGAGAGTCCCCTCTGTTACCTTGGATACAGTGCCCTGGCATCATAGTTCACGGCAGCCTCAAACTCTTGGGCTTAAGCGATTCTCTTGCCTCAACCTCTAGAGTAGCTGGGCCTACAGGTACCTGCCCCAACACCTGGCTCTTTTTTTTTTTTGGAGGTGGAGTCTTGTTCTTGCTCAGGCTTTTCTCCAGCTCCTGAGCTCAAGAAGTCCACCTGGTCCCCAGAGTGCTAAAATTACAGGTGTGAGCCCCTGTGCCTGGCCTATATGTTCTTCTTCGAGTGTTGCATTCATTACCAATTTTCTGTGTTTCAACTCTGTATCTATAACCCTCATTTTGTTTCCAACCTCGACTGCTCACTTGAGTTCTATCCCTCTATGGTGTTTTTCTGAGAATATAATGTGAAGAACAATGTCCAACATTTCATTATTTAAGCCATTCCAGATTTTATCATAAAAAATATGATTTCTTTAATGCCATTGGTAGTACCAACCACCCAGGTCAATCCATGGATTCATATTTTTAAATTTTTCTTCTTCCCCACCTATCTAGTTACCTGGATATATCTTCCCAGCACTGCCATTTCAGTGGTTTTGATGTTGGAATGAAGTGTTTTGTTCCTTCCATCTTAAGTTCACTTTTTTTTTCTAATCTATAAAGGAACAAGAACATTGGGATTAAGAACATTACATTTGGCTCAGCACCTGTGGCTCAAGTGGCTAAGGTACCAGCCACATATACCTAAGGTGGCAGGTTTGAATCCAGCCTGGGCCTGCCAAACAAGAATGACAGCTGCAACCAAAAAAAAAAAAAAATAGCTGGGTGTTGTGGTGGGCGCCTGTGGTCCCAGCTACTTGGGAGGCTGAGGCAGGAGACTCACTTGAACCCAGGAGTTGGAGGTTGCTGTGAGCTGTGTTGCCATGGCACTCTACCCAGGGGGACAGCTTGAGGCTCTGTCTCAAAAAAAAAAAAAAAGAACATTACATTTGAAGGGAAGAATACCAGTAGATATTTTCAAGACAAGATTTTATGACCCTTTAAAGGATTTTATACATTTATAAATGCTGAGATATCTGAAGATTTTTCCCTCACAAACTTCTAAAGAGTTTCCTGAGAAACATACTATTCATCTATTCTTATAAATCACAATGGACACTAAAGTGGAGTAATTAATAGAAAATAGATCAGCCAAGTGAAAAGTACAATTAGGAAATGTTGATATTCTATTGGTAGAAAAAGCAAATCTTGACACAATTTTATATCCTTAAAAATATCACCTAGGTAAAGTGAAATTGGTAGAATTTCTGTCCACAAAAGAAAACTCACTATCATGATTAATTTAATATGGAAAATTGACTGGGCTATGAGATGCCCAGATATCTTGTTAGACACCATGAAGGGTAGAAAAGACTATTCTTGAATATTTTTAAATCTGATATGTGTCTGTGTCTGTGAGGGTGTTTCTAGGAGAGAGTACCATTGGAATGGACAGAATAAGGCAGATTCATTACCCAGCCCACCGAGGACCTGCATAGAGCAAGAAGGTGGAGGAAGGTTGAATTCTCTTCCTCTCTCTGCCTGCGCTAAGACCTACATCTTCTCCTGCATTTTAACTGGGAGTTAGATCAACCATTCAGCATTCTGTGGCCTTCAGGCCTTTAGATCCAGAGTGGAATTTATCTTTCTGGCCTTCCTGAGTTTCTAGCTGGCACATGGCAGATTGCGGGACTTTTTAGCCTCCCCACAATGACATGAGCCAATTCTTTAATTCTTTATAAGGCAAGTCATTGTGTATAATATAAATCTCCTGTTGGTTCTGTTTCTCTGGAGATCCCCGACTGATAAATATATTCCCATTAACAGATGCTAAAAGGGTCAAATTTACTATTGAGAATAAAACCAAAAAACTGAAACACACACACAAATTAATTGATAGATCAATTATTGGTTTGTAATTATTTGTAGGAAAAATAATTTATCTTAATGTAATTTCAGTGAAATTAAGATAAAAATGGAAAAATTAGGAAGAATAAACATTCTATATACATTTTTCTGTATATAAAATTGATCATGCAATTAATGTGGCTTAAGGAGTATGCTCTGGAGAAACTCTTTCCTTTGAAAAACTTCCCATTGTTCTATAATCTATAACATACAAAATAGTCATATTCAGAACATCCTCATGGTGCAAATGCTGGCAGGGCATCACCCGCTGTGTCAAAATAGTACAGTCCAAACATAATGGTGAGACATTTCTCCATTTTCCTCCCCCCACTACACTTGAATTAAGATCTTTTTTTTTTTTTTTTTTTTGGCCAGTGCTGGGTTTGAACCCACCACCTCTGGCATATGGGGCCGGCACCCTACTCCTTGAGCCACAGGTACTGCCCAGATCTTCTTTTATTTCTGAAATGATCTTTGGCTGTTACCCTGCATTTGGTTTCTCAGTTCTCCAGCTTCCAACAAGCTGTATTATGCTCACATGCTCACGTCAGATTCCTGTTCCCTTTTGATGCTTGTGATGTGAGTTGTGCTCGGCCTTTCACTCATTACCTGGCACATCACAGATTCTCCGAAATGGTTATGTCCCCCCACATTCCCACATCCTTCCGTAGACCCACACAGTTCTGCCTGTTTTGAAGACAGTCTATTTCACTGCTCTCCAGCATCCCAGCCTTACCCCTCCCCCCAACACACACTCTCTCTCTCTCTCCTTTTGCATACTCTACCCTCCCCAGGTACGTACTCAATACCCTTTACCTTAATTTCCTATCATTCTGCTTTTCCTTCTGCAGCTTCCTGAATCCAGATGGCCTTCCTCCTTGTCTTCATCAATCTCAATGTTTCTTCTGTTCTTTTACCCTGAACTTTGATGCCACCTTGTCAGAGAAAACTTGGCCTAACGTCTCCTAAACAAATAAGAGGTGGAACCAGCCTAGCATTTCCTTTTTACCATGGTAGGGTTTGCACATTTTACCTTTTCCCCTCCTTAGTAGAATATCTAAATATTCCGTGAGGGTAGAAAAGACTATTCTGGAATATTTTTGACATCTGAGCAGGCCTGAGTTTCTTACACATGTTAGGGACTCATTAACTATTCACTGCCCAGCTGCATGAAGATCAAAGGTGACAGGATGTTTTTGTGAAGATCAATGTGATAAAAGATGTCCTGCTGTGGATAAAACTACATACTGAAGTTGAGTCACAGTGCTGGGAGACAGGGGAGAGGTCACTGGCCACGGATTAGGAATTACTGAGATAAAAAATCGAGTCCTGTACATACATCTGCACTGCCCATTCTTCTTCTTTTGTGTCTCCTTCCAAAATAATTAATAACTATGCATTTGAAAACAAATAATGCGTTGTTTTCTCACCTCTCTGTATGCATTTTCCTTTCTTTGGAAGGCTCACATTTAGCAGATGTTTTCAGAGAAACAATAGTGATAAGAGGAAGGTCCTTCCTAGGGAGAAAAGTCTGTCTTTGACCCTGTAATATAATTGGTTGGCATTTGATTAAAGACAGCAGTGTTTCCAACCACGACACAAGTGTCCAAAGTTCATCTGCTAAAAATGTTCCTGACTTTCCTATTAGTCAGATGTCTATTTTAAACCTTTAGCTTTCATGAAAATGAAGGTTCTCTGCTTGGTCGAGGACTGTGGATGGCATTCACTTTCTTGTATATTTGGGCAGCTCTGTGGTTGTTTTATTTGGCCTTGGTTTTGCTCCTGTATTATGAGAGTTTTCTATCTTTTGGCTTCTCTTTGATTAAGCACTTCCAAAGATCCTACTATTATCATTATATTCAAGGAGAGAAACACGACCATCGGCGTGCTTCTAGAGAGCCCAGCACCATGTGTTTGTTCCTCATCCTCATTACTAAGAACCCTTGGAAAGGACGCACTTTCACCTCTAAGTCACCATGTGCTTTCACTAGTCCCTTTATGAGCTAATAAATTGTCAGTTATTTTTCATTAATGGAGAACATAATTTTATTATCTTATCAGTTTTTTTTTTTAACTTTTTGAGACAGGGTCTCACTCTGTCTCCCTGGGTAGGGTGCCATGGAATCATCATAGCTCATAACAACCTCAAACTCTTGGGCTCTGGGCGGCACCTGTGGCTCAAAGGAGTAGGGCGCCAGCCCCATATGCTGGAGGTGGCGGGTTCAAGCCCAGCCCCGGCCCAAAACTGCAAAAAACAAAACAAAACAAAACAAAACTCTTGGGCTCAAGTGATCCTCCTATCTCAGCTTCCCGAGTAGCTGGGATTTCAGGTGCCCACCATGATGCCTGGGTAGTATTTTCTATTTTGGGTAGAGACTGAGTCTTTCTACTGCCCAGGCTGGTTTTGAACTTCTGAGCTCAAGCAATACACCTATGTTGGCCTCCCTGAATGCTAGGATTGCAGGCATGAGCCACCATGCCTGGCCTATTATCTATTAGTTTAAGAGCAGAGAGCAAGTCTATCAAGGTTTTCTCACTGGCATAACTTTTTGGTGAAACAGTAAGAATAAAGTCACTTTTATGGGCCTGAGTTTGCAATGAGGGAGGGAGGGGTAACTAAAAGGGGCAGGGGGGTAGCAAAATGGCTTTGTTATTTGATATTTGGCTTTTAGTTAATCTGTCCCAGGTACTTACGAAGATTTAAACACAATTGCAGATTTTCTGACAAAGAAAATATATTCCTAGTATTATGGGAAAAATAACCTATCAAAACTTTCTAGATTGGCACAGATTCTCAAACTTTCCTATCTACTTCTACAGGAAGCAATTTTCTGAGTTTCAAACTCTTACCAATTTTTCTTAGAGATTAAGCATACTAAGAACGCAGCCATCTTCTCTTTAAGTAACAATCTTCCTGCAGATTGGGGTATAAGAGACATTTTGAATATTTTTCCCCTGTTAATTAATGCATGGAAATCAATTAGGTTTGCTCCTGCAATTTTCATTTATAATAGAGCATTAAATTTAACAGATGATCAATCTCATTACTTTCACTGAGAGGTTTCTAGTAGCTGGTAGCCATCAGCTTGCAAGTTATCTTTATATGAAGTACGACGTTTTAGAAAGCAGAGGTGCATGCACATATACACATGTGGACACCACACACGTCCATGTCACACACAGGTACATGCACACATGCACACCACACACACATGCATGTAACACACAGGTACATGTACACATACACACCACACACACGTCCATGTCACACACAGGTACATGCCCACATGCACACCACACACAGGTACATGTCACACACAGGTACATGCACACCTACACACCACACACACGTCCATGTCACACACAGGTACATGTACACATACACACCTACATACCACACACACATACTACATGTCACACATAGGTACATGCATACATACACACCACACACACATACATGTCACACACACGTACATGCATACACATCTACACACCACACCAGATACATGTACACATACATACCACACACAGGTACATGGACATAGGTATATACACACCTATATACCACATGCATGTATTAAATGTCACACACAGGTACATGCACACATACACACCTACACACCACACACAGGTACATGCACACCTACACAACACACACACACATCCATGTCACACACAGGTACATGCATACATGCACACCACACACAGGTACATGTCACACACATGTCCATGTACACACATCTACACACCACACACAGGTACATGCATGTATACACATGTACATATATACATGTCACATGCAGGTACATGCATGAAACACACATACTCACCACACACATGTGCTACATGTCACACACAAGTATATGCATGCACACACACATACATACCACACACATGTTCATGTCACACACATGTACGTGCACACACCCCTAGACATCGCACACATACATGTCATACATGCATGCATACACATGTGCACACACATACACATACAAGTTACACATGTACATGCACACACACCTGCCCACCACACGTGTACATGGCACACACATGTACATGCACACCATATACACATACATGTTATACACACATGCACATGTATACACACCACATATACCTACTTATGGACACACATGTACATAATACAAAGGACTAGCACTTAAACCTGCTGGGAATCACTGAAGAGCTTTAAGCCAGAAGTGATGTGACCTGATTTGCATTTTTAAAGAGCCCTGAGGTATGAGGAGGACATGAAAGGGAGGAAAGCCTAGTTAGAAAAATCTAGTTAGTTTTGGTCATTTTATCTTTGAAATTGTTGAATTCTTGAGACATCTTTGTGGGGGAATGGGTGGAAGGAGAGTGATTGGAGGGATCACTTCTATGGTTTATTTTACATGGGTACAAGTGAATCTTTCTAAGAGTAGAATATGAACGTCTTAACATAATAACTAAGAAAATGACATGAAGGCGATGTTAAGCAGTTTGATGAAAATATTTCAAATTGTATGTGAAAACACCACACTGTACCCCAGAATTGCATTAATGTACATAGTTATCATTTAATAAAAATAATAATAAAAAAAAGATAGAAAAATCTGGTTAACTGCAGATGGTGCCTGTGGCTCAGTGAGTAGGGTGCCAGCCCTGTATACTGAGGGTGGCGGGTTCAAAGCTGGCCCCGGCCAAACTGCAATGAAAAACCAGCTGGGCATTGTGGCAGGCGCTTGTAGTCCCAGCTACTCGGGAGGCTAAGGCAAGAGACTTGCCTAAGCCCAAGAGCTGGAGGTTGCTGTGTGCTGAGATGCTACGGCACTCTACCCAGGGCAACAAAGTAAGACTCTGTCTCAAAAAATAAATAAATAAAATAAAATAAAATAAAAAGAACAAGAAAAATCTAGTTGACTAGATGTTGCTGAGATCCTGCGACAATAAAGAAAAGAGCAAATTCCAATTCAAGAGATATTTAAAAAACTGAATTATCTGAATTTGATGAGTGCTTCCTTATGGAATGTGAGGGAAGGAATCAGGTTGGGCTTCAGAACATGGGGAGATGTTGATTAAATTCAGCTAAGATGGGAACTGTGGAAGGAAGACTGTTTTAAGCGGGATGGCTATTAAGATTGGAAAAAAAGAAGACCGGGAGTTAGATGTTTGGTATATTGGGCAGGATGTGCATATGGACCATTGATTTAATCAATGCAGCAAATTTTTATTGAGTCACTGCAGGATGCCATCCTAGGCTTGGTACTGGGGATTCAGCAATGAACAAGGCAAGGGTAGTTTTTACTTTTGTGGAGCTCACTGATGGCAGGAAAGGAAAGATGCAAACAACAATTACAGGTATGATATCTGCTATGAAGGGGGAAGTATAGCTAGATACACAGGAGCAATCTAGGCTGGAGATAGAGCTTGGGAAGCCCCCAACACATGGGTTGGAGTTCACATTACGAAGATGAATGAGATGGTTGAGAGGGAAGATGGGGAGAAATGCAGGCCTTCTGCTGTTAGATGCACAGTGAGAGAGATTTAAGGAAAGGCCAGAGAACTGGAGACAGAGACCAGGAGAGGGTGGTGCTGGGAGCCAGAGGAATTCCAGGAGGAATGAAGTGAGTAGGAGGAGATGTCATGGAAGTAGACATAAGATGCAGCTCCAGAGATGTTCTTTGGGTCTTGTGATGTTAAAGGGTCTGTTTGGTGGCTGAGAGCTCTTTCAGTGCACGGATGGGGGTAAAAGCCTCCTCAGCGTGTGTCGAGGAAGAAGGAGAAGTCATGGGAGGTGACAACTGACGATGACCTGTCCCAGAGGTTTGGTCCCCATGGAATGAGGGAGAGAAAGGGAGGGGCATGGGCGAAGAAAGCAGGAACTTGAATATGGGAGTGATTTGGACATATTAAGTGACTAAGGAAAAGGGTCTAGAAGAGAAGTTCAAAATAAAGTACAGGGGGCTAAGGAATGGGTCAGGGTTCTAGACGAGGGTGGGCGATGGGAGGCCTCAAGTTTGCTTTAAACAAGTACAAGACTTTTCCCTTCAAAATTAAACGCACAGACGTAAGGGTGTGTATGAATGTGTGTAGGTGAGGAAGGGGAGGCCGGGAGGAATGTGGAAGAGAAAAGATAATAAAATAGACACTCAAATATCAGCAACATTTTTCATATCATTAAGATTGTCAGTCTTAATTACTTTAATATTTATATCCTGTAATCTGTTATCTCACATGTAACTTTTTAGTCTATCTGATTAAAAAAAAAGATCAAAACAAAATGAATATGGCTCCAAAGTGAAATGAATGCCAAAAATCGAAAATTAATTTGATTCTGAAAGATCCTCCCTTGAGCTTTGTATTTAAACAAGGGAAAGGCCTCTGAATTATATAGATCACAACAGGAACACGGTTGTAGGAAATTCTGAGGTCATGTCATTCTTGGGGAAAACTGTAACAAACAGAAGCTTTGCTGAGGAGTTCTATAAATATTTATCAGCCTTAACTTTTACCCCCAGGAGGTTGAGGATCTCTGAGCTTTGGATAAGAATGTTCAGCAATCCGATTTGACCTGAATTAGCAGCAAGAAGAGGTCTTGAGATTTGAAGCTACTTAGTACAACCAAATAATAATATCTTTTGCAAAATGTTATGAGATAATAGTTGTTCCAGTGACTTACAAAACGCTCAGCGTAAGTACCATAATAACTTTTATCCTTGTGATTATATTTAGCAAATTATATTTTGCTTTCAGATCAGAAGTCAGTTTGGCTATTACTAAAAAAACAAGAGATGTGGGCAGGGCTGTGCAGAAAAGGGAACTCTTCAACACTGTGGGTGGGGATGTAGATTAGTGCCACCCCTGTGGCAAGCAGCACATAGATTTCTCAAAGCCCTAAACATAGAATTGCCATTCAATCCAGCAGTCCCACTATGGGTGTCTACCCCAAAGATATCTGTAACTGAATGTTTATTACAGCACTACTCACCTCAGCAGAGGGGTAGAATCGACCTAAGAACCTATCAGTGGATGACTGGGTAGAGAAAATGTGGTATAATACACAATGGGATACTGTGTAGCCATGAAAAGAAAGGAATCATGTCTTTTGCAGCATCATGAATGGAACTGGGGTCCATTATCTTGACTGAAAGAATCTAAGCACAGAAGGACACAGACTGCAAATATGACGTGCAGGAAGGGAGGCAGAGTGTGGAGTGATGGGCCGTGTGGACTCGGGGGCGGGAGGAGAGGAGAAATCAGTTACTGGGTACAATGTACACTATTCGGGTGACGGAGCCCCTAAAAGCCTTGATGTCACCACCACACAATCTGTGCATGTCACAACATTACACTTGTACCACAGAAATTTATACAATAAAAAAATCATTTGGGATATAATCCTAAAACACATGTAATATTGACTAGATCAATTTTAATGTCAGAAATGTGTTAACTTCCTCCTTACTTTTCAAATCTTTGAAGATTAAATTTGAACGGTTCAAACTTGCCATGCTGTGTTCCAATTTTATTCAGTTTTACCACGTGTTCTCATTAAAATATGTTATGATTTTTACTTTATGAGGCTAAGAAAAAATTTTCAGGTTTAAAAGTCTTTAACTTGATTTTGTTATGGAAGTGGATAATCGGATTCATGTTAAAATTTACACAAGACCGTGGATTCAATAGATCACTGAAAAGAAATACGAAGGATGGAAGGTCAAACGGATTTCACTATCAGTTTCTTTAGGACGACCACATTCATGTGTGATTAGTTTGATCACCGTTATAGGCGCTTCTTTGTGTCAGAAATATACTCGCAGTTATTAGGGTGACAAGCCCTGACTGTGTTCACTAAGAGAAAAGCTTGAGCAAAAGGTTTTCCAAATGTGAAAATAATTCAGAACCTAAGTGACAGTACAACAAACAAGCCATGAAATGGAGAAGAACTTTTACAACTTATCACTAATGACAGAAGAATTTTATCAGACCATGCTAAAGCCTACATTTTTCTCTTCTTTATATGAAAAATCACACAGCTCTATTTGCATATGAAGAGGCCAGGGAAGAGTTAAAAAACAGGCAAAACGTCTTGTAAAGGTATTTCAGGGGATTGATTTGAAAAATTTATTGCTGGTTTTCTAGATTTTGTGATATTTTCAGATTTTAAAACTTGGTGGTTGCCTATAATTTATTTTCCCCTCCATAAATACATATTTACCTTTATGTTTACTTTTTTAAATATAATTCTGTATTTTTAAAAATGGTGCCACAAACTCTAGATCTACCCTGGACTAAATTCTGTAATTTTCATTGGAAATAGGTTTTTCCAGAACATTTTAAAAAATGCTTTCATATTGTGTGTTTCCTAGATGAGCCTCATCTAACCCTGTCTAGGGGTTCAAAGTATTTTCCTTACCAGTGTCTTTTTATGGGTACAAAGTTTTCTGTCTTTACAAGGCTTACATCTTTCTCAATGATCAATTTTTCCTTTTCTGTTTAGTCTATTAGATTTTTTCTTTCTTCCAACGAGTAGTTCCTATCCCACCAAAGAACAATTTTAGTGTGTCTATGTTTACAGTGTAATTATACAATGATGCCTAAACCATGATCTTTACTATTTGAATGCTATACATAAAAGTGTAAATAGCTGCTAGTATGTCACTGGAGCATTACCCTGTTTTTTTTTTTTTTTTTAGACAGAGCCTCGAGTTATCCCCCTGGGTAGAGTGCTGTGGCATCACAGCTCACAGCAACCTCCAACTCCTGGGCTCAAGCGAGTCTCCTGCCTCTGCCTCCCAAGTAGCTGGGAGCACAGGTGCCCACCACAATGCCTGGCTATTTTTTTGTTGCAGCCATCATTGTTGTTTGGTGGGCCCGGGCTGGATTCGAACCTGCCACCTTAGGTGTATGTGGCTAGCACCTTAGCCACTTGAGCCACAGGCATGGAGCCAGTTTCCCTGTTTTATAATGCACATTTTACAATTAAGAGCCTTCCTAAGAACCAGTGCACACCCAACCTGGGCGGTAGCGGAGGGTCGCAGGAGCGTCTCGCTGAAGGAGTGCTGATTCTTGATGCGCGTGTCATTACCAACAGATTTATTGCCATGCAATAATGTTAATTTTAGAAACCCTTTGTACTAGTTCATTTATATTTCATCAAGAATTTCAAGGTGGTTATTTTGGTATTTATTTCCTAGAGTCCAGTATCTGGGGAAGTGGCTATGCATTTCTGTGTATCTTGACAGTGCATGTTTGGTGATTACCTACAAGTTGATTTTTACGGGGTGTTTTGGTGTTTTCCTTTTCCCATTCTCTTGTCATAGCTGCCTCAATAGACCTGGACAAAATATTCGGTGTTTTAACAGGTAATTGAGGTCATTCTAAGCCTGAGAAGATGTCAAGTAACCTTGTTCTTCTGTCTAGTAAACATCTTTTTTTGAGTGAACTGAGTGGTGGGCAAGAAGTCTACGTTAATCTTGTGCTTTGAGCTGTGCATGGGACTGGGATGACTGCGTGTTCCAGAACTGTTGTGTGGAATGACTCGTGGATGTTGTGTTCAGTGGTTCTCACGAGGTCAAGGCTGCGGTGGACCTACACGTCCGGGAGCGTGGCTACTGCCTACACTTGCACTCCAGGCCAGCTGTCTTACAGCCCTGTGCTGATGGTCAAGGCTGAGGAAATAGCCAGAGATGAGGGAAAAAAAAATCCCGCCAGTAATAGTTCCCTCGTGATCTACCTACGTGGGCTGGAAAATGGTAAATGCCCAGCATCCCCTCCATAAATGAAAAGGAGCACATTGTTGCAGACGTCAATTAGTGGGAAGAGGAAGAGTTGCTAGTTTGGGAAGCAGTTTGCCATTCTGAAAATCAAGCTTGGTAAACAGGGTTACATAAAAATACATCCGGGGAACACTGCATCTGTGTCACACCTCGGCGTGTTTGGAAGTATCTCTGTTTTTGTGAAATCGAACGTGGTGCTAGTTTTACTACACTTACATCTGTGTATCCTGCATGACAATTGCCCCAGAGTTAAAAGTGTCTGGGTAGCAAAGCCAAAATTCCATGTATTCAAGTCAAATAAAGCATATTTATTTTGAGTCCTATATTATCATGCGTGGCAGTGATGGCCTCCCCCTGGATACGGTGTACATTTTCCCCTCGTTTTGCTGTTCTTTAATCTTAACTCAGCAACACAGCGCAGGATTTATTTTCCCCGGTGGGATCTACTGCCAGTTAGCACCACCTTGTTTTCCTGAATTCCACTTAGAGCAGTACTTTGTCTTGGGAAATGGAGCTGGAAGTGAAGTGTGGTTATAAAAAACAAAAAAAATAGCACATCTTGATGAACTATAGCGCTTGGCAAAAGTGGTTTCCACCGAGGGCTGACACAAATCAAGATGGGAATGCGATCCTTCATACCTAATTGATAAAAGATTTCTCAGTGCGCTCTGGGAATCCCTGACTCCCATAAAGGAAAACGGCAGCTCTCTTGGTCCTACAAGGCAGTGAAGTCTGGGCTTCACCAGTACTTATGGAGCAGTCCCATACACAGGGCGTGGAGCTCACAAACAACTTAGGAACAAAATGGTCTGTTTTATGTTGCCTTTGCCCCTGTAAAAAACAATTACTGTCCACAATGCAGAGTTCTGCATTGCTAACACTACCTCACCAGGGAGGGCACATTGGGGACATGTGTGGAGACCAGCCCTATTGGCGGAATAAGCTGACAGTGCCCCTGTAACTCAAACTTTGCTTTTTATTCTTCCAGATGCTTTTATTTTTTAAATTTAGGGTAAATTAGATGCCATTTTTTTTTTTGAGACGGAGCCTCAAGCTATCCCCCTGGGTAGAGTGCCATGGCATCACAGCTCATAGCAACCTCCAACTCCTGGGCTCAAGCAAGTCTCCTGACTCCGCCTCCCAAGTAGCTGGGACCACAGGCACCCACTACAATGCCCGGCCATTTTTTGGTTGCAGCCATTATTGTTGTTTGGCGGGTCCAGGCTGGGGATTCGAACCCGCCACCTTAGGTGTATGTGGCTGGCGCCTTAGCTGATTGAGCCACAGGCGCGGAGCCTAGATGCCATTTTGAAAGCTTGCATTTTAATGAGTATTTATTTATTTCTTGAAATTCATGCTCAGAACCTCTGAAAGTCTTTGAAAGTATTTTTCTGTCTTCAAACAGATTATGAAGTATTCCTTATGGAGTTCCTACCCCTATAAATAGTATTCTCCCCGAACCTGTGAGGTTGAATTTTATCTTTAACTTAGTGGAAATTCACAACTAGCTATAATAGATGCCTTATCCATAACAACACATATGTTGAGTTTATTATTAATATACTTGTTTAGCGATCATACTCATAGAAAAAAATAAAACACAAATCAGGCTGGGATGTTGTTTGTTATTTTGAGTGACGGTCTGTACTTTAGTCACAGGTAGAACTCTCAAGTTGGGTGTGTGCGACTCTGGCTTCACCTGACCACATTTGGGGAATACAGGAAGGAAAAAGTGTCTTCATATTGAAGCATCTAATTAATAAGTGTCTTTTTACCTTTCCACAAAACCAAGGATAACTTCAACAGACAAAGATTTCTTACCGGATTTACTTTCTAGAAAAACAAATTTTAGTTTGGGGGCCCAATTTAAATTTCTATCCCATTTTTCCCCTAAAGACTAAGGGATTTATTTCAGTTACCTGTGATTAAGTAGATTTGAAGCTGTAAAAATGAGTGATGCAGTAGGAAAATACCATCTTTTTAAGAGCAAAATTTGGATATCAAAATACACATGGAATTATAAGCAGAACTCGCTTGACTTAGGATTACTTGAGATAACTTAATACTGTATAATTAATAAATGGATTATGGATTACTGGAGATAATTTAATACTGTATAATTACTATATGTACATTATATCAATACAGTTATTTATTACATACATATCATTTATGTGTGTGTTATTTCCATTACAAGATTTCCTTTGTTCCATTGAATATGACTATGGACTGCAATACATTTCTCTAGGGTAAGGTGAAGTCTACATATCTTGCACATGTGAATATGCATTAAATAAAGTTATTGTGGCAGTATGTTCTAGAATGATGTGAACCACCTCTCACATGTGACTGCAAGCACTCCCACACCAGAGTCAGTGGAAAATAAAAAGAGATGAAAAAGTCAAGAAGAAAGGAGAAAAAGTAGAAGTGGTGTTCACTCCTTGTCTCCTCCTCCTCACATTTGGTACTGAGCCCTCCTCATATTTGGTTCTGAGCCCTCCTCATGTTTGGTACTAAGCCCTCCTCACATTTGGTACTAACCCTTCCTTATGTTTGGTTCTGAGACCTCCTCACATTTGGTACTGAGCCTTCTCCAAATGGTCCTTCATTAGTCCTTATGTTTTAATGAATTTTGCCTCCAGAATACCATTGTCATTTTTCTGGTGGAAAATTAATATACAATTTGTAACTATCTTTAATGGAATCCAGTGTGGCTATTCACCAAAAAAAGTCAAAAATCCAGGGTTAGGGTAGGATAGACTATGCTTCCAAAATGGATAAAATTGATATTCAGTTATGTTGTCACATCTCACCTAATTTCTAATGTCAGTCACAATTAGAGCTGAAATTAAGTACAAATAAATGGTTAGGTATCTAGAGGGCTATTTGAAGTCTACTGATCTGTAGTAATCCTTTGTTACTTCTTCTCATTTCCTATGATGCACATGATTATATCCATTGCAGAACAGAATTATTTGAACACTCAATCAATTTTATCTGAATAATTCATCGTAAGGGCATTGTATTATTAAGAGGACCTTATTATGACATAATACACTCTCCCATAAGATATGCTTTCATGGCAGAGTTAAAGTGGAAGAACAAAGTTTAGGCTCCCACCAAAGTCATGATTGCTTCTTTTTAACCCATGTAACGAAATGATATTTGGGTACTCAAAATGATTGTCTTAAATAAGGGTATTGAGGAGGGAATAAAACAGAGCTGGGGCAGGTTTGGAGCAAGGTTGGCAGCGGGGGCTGTGACAGGAGATACTGTGAATTCCTTTAGGTAATCGCTGTAGTCAACTAAATCTACAGGATCAGCTGCCTCATGATGGGTACTGGTGTCTGTTTGATCAGTAGGGGAACCTCCATAATTTAGACAGATAGGGAGACACCATGTTCTGTTTTGTTGCAAATTCTGTATTTGTATACTTAGCAACCTTGCGATTTTCAATTTATCACAAGGCCAATCAAATTAACTCTATCTTATTATCTTTCTGTATTCTTCATGCTTTGGCATTTGTGCCACTGTCAGTTGGTGAGACACTGCCCCTCCTAGGACCAGCCAAATTTTAGAGAAAGCAAAGGGCTCAGCTGGGAGTCTGTTTTCCAGATGTAAACCTACTAGTTCAGAGCCCACTTCCCCAAACATCTTCTTTATCAAACTCTCACACATTGAGCCAATGTTACCCTGTCCAAAAATCAACCCAGGGCCAGGACCCAGACAACTAGGAATAGCCCTATGCGCTCAAGCCCGCCAGAATTATTCAGTTACTAGCAATTCTAATCTGTGTGCCCCGTCCCGTCTTATCCTTCCTTTGGAACCTCCCCCACCCCCAAAGCTCTGGCCTAGGCTTCTACTTGCTCCTTGTGTTTCTTCATCAGAACTGATGCCTCCCCATGTGGTCCTGCCTGGTGTGCCATGCCCCCTCTTGGGAAACGTAACTAATGATTCTTCTTTCAATGGCATTAGCTCCTCCCTGTTGCCAGTCATCCCCACAAATTACAATCCTGTGGATACATTTCAAGACATACAGCCTTATTTATGTAGCAAATAGGCAGGGAACAAGAGTGTCTAATAGACTCTATTTTCCCAGGAGCTGGACATTCCTAAAGCTCTCTCTCAGCTCAGCACTGAATGGACCAAGGTTATATGTGAGAGTCATTACCAGTGAACTTAGGGCTGTCTAGAACAGGCAGAGACAAATAAACGACTAAGTAATATAAATGTTCAACCACAGTCTTTGTTCAGTCAATATGGACAAGGAAACAAAATTCATATTAGGAGACCTTTTTAAAGAATGCTTTACTCTTATGTAGAAGACTGAAGCTAGACCCTACCTCTCACCTCTCAATTGACACAAATTGACTTTCACTGGACAAAAGATTTAAATTTAAGATGCAAAACAATAAAAATTCTAGAAAAGAGTGTGGAAAAAACACTTGATAAAAATTATGATGAGGATCCCTTGGCAGTTGCAGCAACCCCAAAAGTAAATAAATGAGGCCTGATCAAGCTAAAAAGCTTCTGCACAGTTAAGGGTCCAGCAGCTAAAACAAACACACAGCCTTCAGAATGGGAGAAGATATTTGCATGCTATGAATCTGACAAAGGGTTGATAACTAGAATCTACAGAGAACTCAAATTAATCAACCAGAAAAGAGCAAACAATCCCACTTGTAAGTGGGCAAGAGACATGAACAGAACCTTCTCCGAAGAAGACAGACAAATGGCCAACAAGCACATGCAAAGATGCTCATCATCCCTAATCATCAGGGTCATGCAAATCAAAACCACCCCGAGATATCACCTAACCCCAGTGAGAGCAGCCAATTGCAAAGTCCCAAAGCCACTGATACTGGCATGGCTGCTGAGAGAGGGGAATACTTTTATTCTGCTGGTGGTTTGCAAAGTAATACAGCCTTTATGGAAAGCGGTATGGAGAATCCTCAAAGAGCTAGAAATAAACCTCCCATTTGATCCTGTAATCCCGTTACTAGGAATCTACTTGGAAGAAAAAAAATCATTTAACCATAATGACATTTGAACTAGAATGTTTACTGAAGCTCAATTCACAATCTCCAAGATGTGGAATCAACCCAAGTGCCCATCAACACATGAATGGATTAATTAACTGTGGTATATGTAAACCATGGAGTACTGTACAGCCATAAAAGAATGGAGACTTTATGTCTTTTGTATTAATCTAAATGGAGTTGAAGAACATTCTTCTTAGTAAAGTATCACAAGAATGGAAAAGCAAGTATCTAATTACTCAATACGAATATGAAACCAATAGATAAGCAACTACACACTCACAAGAGAGAAAAGCACAACTGAACTCAAGTGGGGGGTGGAGGGGGGCAGAGAGAAGGAGGGACGGAGAGGGGTGAGCTCTCACCTAAAGGGTACAACGTAAAAGTACGTGGCACACCTCCTGGGTGAAAGGCCCAATCACAACTTAAACTTCCCCTCACAACCACAAACAATGGGACCTAATCATCTGTACTCTCATGTTAATCTGAAATTAAAAATGTTTTACTCCTTTTTGAAGTCCAATTCTTTGGTTCATTAGCTAGACTGTCAGTCTCAATTCCATGGCTCAGCTATAACCATGTACTTGCTAAGCTAAGTGCTGGGAGGCAGACAATGAAGGCAAGGCATTATTACTATTTTTTTTAAATTAAAGGCCATCCGTCTAACTAGTGGTAACACCATTTGTGTTAGTCTAGGTCTCCTAGAAGCAGACGCTTAGGTGGGAAGAGATGTACAAGAAATTTACTACGAATCTCTTACATTTTTGCACAATTTGTGAGCAGAACTGCCTTTACTCCAGGCTGTCTGCCCATGCGAACTTGTATGAAAAGATTTGGGAAACAGAGACTGTGTCTTTATCCAGAGAACAGGACAGGTATGTGCCTTCAAGGTAAAGATCAGGTAGGCTTAATAAAAGGTTCAGGTTCCCTAAGCTTAGAGAACTTTTCTCATAGAACCCAAACTGAAAATAACCCTCCTGCCTTTACTGCATGTAGGAGGGTTGTGTGGATCACTTACTGTCATCCTGTGAGATCTGGGGCTTAGATAATTGGTGCAAATTCTGATACCTGGCTACTGTTATTGCTGTGAACAAAAAAAAATCTACCTTTTGTCTCTGACCCAAGAGTCTCTTGTCTTCTGTCAGTATTCATGATATGATGGCAGGCTAACTTGCTAGCTTGCAAGCAGGTAAAAGTCTCAGACCCTCCAGAATTATTAACAAGACATCTGTGAAAGAAAATAGAGAGGTAGCCCTGGACAACTGTGAGACCATGATATAGGCCTGACTCTTGTACAGGGGAGAAGAAAAAAAGGCACTGTGGGGTAGAAGAGTTTAGGTGGTGTGCAGTTATAAGAAAGATTTAGCAAGGCTGGGAGCCAGACCTCCAGCCAATGTCGTTCTTGAGAGCTGTGCCACATTACATAAAAGCAGCTTTCCGTAGTATCACCGTATCCTTCTGTTGTTTGCTGCGAGCAGCCTGTGAGAAGCATGGCCTTGGATCCAAAGCATCAGAGGATTCTGAACATAGCAGCTGGTAACATCAGTCAAATACTGTCCTTATTGTGAGAGATCTGAGAGGCTCATGTTCATGGCTGCCACTTCAATTAAAAGTCCTGTGATCCCAAAACTCCTTTGCTTGAAACAAAATTGTCTTCCTTATAATTTAAAGTGTTCAGAAAGTGCAGAGTGGGGCATGTTTACAGGTTAAGTTGAAGACTCTGTTGGGCACATCTCTTGGTTAAAGCATCTGAAACCCAACCCATAGTACCTTAAGGAAAAAATATGGGACTTTGTGATTTCTTGTGTGTAATTGAAGAGTCCACGGTGAGTGAATCTTTTAGGGAGAGATGGGGCTGGGAGAGCCAGTGACATCCCTCACCCCGTCTTCAACTCTGATTTCCTCTTTCTATTGGCTTTTCCTTGGGCGCGTCTCACATGTGGCTATGTAGATATATGTTTTCCTTATAGTTATTAACATCAGAGAAAAGCGAAACTCTCCTCTCTGATGGTGCCAATAAAAGCCCTTTTACTGACATGCGTTGGCTCAGTTGGCACCAAGTCCCTTGCCAAAACCAGTCGCTCGGCTTGGGGAACACTGTTCTCCGATTGGTCAGCTTTACCCATGTGCTCAGCCTTATGTCAGGACAGGAGAGTGGAGTCCAGTCAGGGATGACCCAGCCACGTGTAGCAGCAGCAATGGCCAAAAGGGAATGATGGGTAAAGAAAAGTCTTCACCAGACAGAGAGGGTATTTTCCTTCTCAAGTCTTCAGGGATGGTGATGAGTTTAGAGATAGGTTGATTATTGGTGAAGAAGCTGAGAAGTTCGGTGGTCAGTTAAGGATATAGTACTTATGAAAGAGAAAGAAAGCAGATAAAATCAGCATTACAGGGTTGGGTTTGGGTCTGTCTCAGGTGGGATAGAGCCCGCGAGTTGTGTACGGATATCTCCTACATTCTGTTATTCTCTACAATGAGATTGCGGACACCACAACGTATCTTCAGACAGTAGGCCTCTAGGAACAGACATTATACACTGGAACATGGAAACATGGAAAGTAGATAATGATACTTCTAGAAATTTAGACAAAAAGAAGAGACACCTTGGACTGTTCCCTGTTATATTGCTCTTTGGGGGTAGAAGTGATCTGAATTTTTTTTTTCCAGAATATTTGATTTAGTGATTAGTAAGTTTGGCTCTGTGAAGTCTGTCTTCAAATACACACGATTGCACAGTGGTTTTTAGACCCCATGCGGGCTTGCTCTGGTTTTTTACCCCCTTTAAAGCTCAAGGTGTCAACTAACTTATCTGATGCATGAATGGATGTGCGTTTTACGAAGTATCTTCCTGGAATGCGTGATCTCAATCTTTCTTTTCTAATCCCTTTGTGAAATCACCTGTGGTATTGAGTAAGACTACATGTTAGAAAGTCTACATTTTGGATTGTGTGTTCTTAGGTAAACCTTCTTAGGAAAACCTTTTAGCCTCTTGGGGAAAATTGGTATAATAATACATTTCTTAAAGAATTGTTAAGCCCGTAAACTAAGATGGTACACGTGAAGCTGTGCCCAGATAGAAAAGATGAACATTGTAATCACATTATTCTCAGGGACAGGAACTTTAGGCCAAAGGTAAAGATGTAAGGCAATTATCAATTTTGTTTCTCTCAAATTATACCAAACAAGGGTGGCCTCTCTTGTGTCCCACACCCAGGACAGCCTCTGCCATTTAGTGGGCTCAAAAACAAGAGCTGGGTTTTAATAATTCAGGATTCAGACACATCTGCAAAGCCCAAGGAGTGGTTGTATGAAGGGACCCACGACACTCACTTCTCTTTGTTTCTGTAATTGTCAGTCTCTAATTTATTTCCCTTGAGAATTTATCTCACCATCAACTCATTAGTGGCTTAATACGGGTAAGCTGATTATAGGCAATCTGAACAGCGAAATGTTCACACCACAGAGCAATCAAGCTAATAATACCTTTGGAGATTACAGTTGACCCTCGAACAACACGAGAGGGGCAACTCCTCTGTGCAGTTGAAAATCGATTAATTTATAACTTCTGACTCTCCCCAAACGTAACCAGTAGCCTATTGTTGACTGGAAGCTGTCACTAATAACAGTTAACACATGTTTTTGTATATTATATGTGTTATACCCTGTGTTCTTCCAATAACATGAGGAAAAGAAAATGTTATTAAAAAAATCACAAGGAAGAGAAAAAGTAATTGTTATTCATTAAGTGGAGTGGGTTGCCATCAAGGTCTTCACCCTCCTGGTCTTCACACTGAGTAAGTTGGGGAGGAAGAAGAGGCGGAGGGGTTGGTGGTCTTGCTGTCTCAGAGGGGAGGGGTTGGTGGCCTTGCTGTCTCAGAGGCGGCAGAGGTGAAAGTAAGTCCATGTATAGGTGGACTGAGAAATCTAGTCTATGTTGTTGAAGGCGCTACTGTATTCCTACTCCATCGATTTTATATTATCTGCATCTCTACTATTCTCTGCCGCCTACCTCCCTGACTCTGCTTCTGGGACCCTACATGCACTGTGGGCTTTCCAGAGAAGAGAGAGAGAGAGAGAGAGAGAGAGAGAGAGAGAGAGAGAGAGAGAGAGAGAGAGAGAGAAAGAGAGAGAGAGAGAGAGAGAGAGAGAGAGAGAAAGCATTATAAGGCATATATTTAGGAAGAAAGGAAACAGAGTTATTTATACCTTACCACTTGGCTCTCCATTTGTTACTTGTTCCAAGTATCCCAACATTCAATCTGGAAGAGAATGTGAGATCCTGTTACCAAAGGGCACTGTGGATCCGCTGGAGAAGGGAACTGCATGGGAGACAAAGAAGATTCACACTGAGTACCCAGGGAGGAAGGAAGAAATCTGAAACCCATCCGAATCCTTTCCTTTTGTCTGTCTCCAAGAGGCTAAAACATCTGGTGAACCACGTCAAAGATTCGATCGACCATCCCCGTGTTTGGATTTTATGATGCCAGACATCTGGACTGACTGAATTTCTCTTTTCTTTAATTAAATCAACGGGATGTTTTGGCTTCCTGCAAACTCAGCTTCAGTCTAAATGCTACACATCATCGTCCTATTTGTGCTTCCACTCAGTTTGTGTCTATCTTGTTTTGGTTCTAATTTCTATTAACATAACCCACAGAATTAAGATGGTTTTGAATATTATATGAGACTTTTGAACCTTAACACGGAAGTGTTCATAAATACATTAGAGAAACAAAATTGACTTGGCTGTTTTATTTTTTTTCTAGAAGGCAACCTGGGTGTCACCCTACTGATGAACGGAAGTTGAGAGAGTTAAAGAAAAATTATCTAGCTTGGGCTCAGCGGAGATCAAAATATCCTTTTTGATGTAAAGACAGCTGGCACTGACAGGGATTTTAACTGTGTGTAACAAGAACACGCAATTTATATAATTTATGCATTCCTAGGTTTTTGAGTCCATAGGAATTTGGTCCAGTTTTATGTTGCTTTCAAATATTGTTTGTGTTCTTATCTGGAAAGGCTTCTGGGCGACTTAGTGACTGGAGGAGATTTAAAAACATAAAAAGAAGCCATGAACATAGACTGGTTTAATGAAATAGTATATTTTGTAGTACAGAAGTCCAACCTCAGAAGAAACCGAACAACATTTATTGCCCTAAATATATGATGGAAACAAGTGAAGAATTTTGAAATAACATCTCGTACTTGACCCTCCCATGGTGTTTCCACGGGGCCTGCTTAGTGTACTAGTAAAAAAAGGGTGTTGTTTTAAGGTAAAAAATGGGTGTTGTTTTCTTGCTTACGGGGATTCTGCTTTTTGGTTTTAAAAACATAAAAGGATTAGTAGAGAATAAAGCACTAACTTTGTGCAACTGTAGTTTTAAAATTATTATGATAACCATTGCAGCCAATGGCTGAATATTTGATACCTGTGCTGTGAGATCTATGAGACACATGCCCAAACACAGCGTCTGTAAGTTTTCACCTGACCTAGGCTTCATGTCTGCAAACCTCTCCCCCCCGCCCATGTACCCTAAGTCAAACCAGTTGCTAAAATAAAAGTTAAAGTCTACTTGGATGCTACTCTGCCCAAAGTAAAGAAAAATATAAAGACATTTCTTTATATTTTTTCTAGAGTTGATTTTGCAGATGTATATACAAGGTGGCCAGAAAGTCCTCGTGCCTACGGCCACCCTGTACCGCATCTGCATTAAACATCGTCATCAGGGCTCCTCAAAGAGTTTTGGCTCAATAAATAGAAGGTGCCAGGTACTCTATGAACATTTTACACGCTTTATCTCTTAGGTAATTACTACAAGCCTATGGGGTAGTTAATGTTATTAACGTCATTAAACAGAGGCTAAGCTAAATCTTAGAGAGGTTAAGCAATGTGCTCAAAGTCAAATCATTTAATTTTTAGACATACATACATAAACATACATATTCATTGCAATGTCTGGGAAAAGACATTTAAAAGACATTTGACTCAGAATGCTTTTCTCTGATTTAAAACACATTCTACACAGAATGCTATTTTTCCTGAGTTAATGACTGTTAGTTTTTGGTGCATCGACCTGTAGGCACATATACATAAATCTTTATATACATTCATCCACATTTAAACCACAGATTCATGCTAAGTACACTGTTTCATAACTTTCATTTTTATAAATGTAATGGGCAAATTCTTCCTTGTCAATTTTTCAACCTTAAGGAGAAGCAAACTATTTCTGGCAAGGGCCAGTTGGCAAAAAAACGTATGACTAGGGGCCAATAGCTCTTTGTTGTGCCTCCTTAACTCTGAGAAACCAGGCATACAAAAGACACAAATGAACGGGTTGGTTTGTGTCCAGTAGAAGTTCATTCACACCCTAGGCGATGCGTCAGGTTTAGCTCCTCAGCCACAGTTTGCTGATCCCTATTTCAGGGTATCATTTGTCCAAATGATACCAGTAGTAGTTATCACATTGCCAAAATATTATTTAGTTGTAAGTCTTTATTTAGTTTGTGTCCATTTAGCAACAATCTTGTGATGACATTTACAGCTAAAACTTATTATGCTGGGACTAATATACTAGATTTTGCTCAAGATAAATCCCCGGAAGTAGAATTCCTGAGTCAAATGGAAAATTTTTATAAAGTGCTTGATACGGATTACCAAATTACCGTCCACAAAGTTGTAATTTACACTCTCACTAACGGTGAAGAGCGTCTTTATCTGTATCCTTGCTCACAATGCATAGAATGAAGTTTTAAAAATCTTTGCCAATTTGATGGGCAAAACCAATATCCAATTTGGTAGGTAAAAGTGATTTCAAAACACTTTTTTAAACTTGCATTTTGATTGATTATTATGGAGCTTAATATTTTCTTTTTTCCCATGTTTAATAGCCATAGATCGGCTATTTCCTTCATGTGGGCATAATTTTATGAGAGAAACTGCAAGGTTAGCTTTAGCACATTAAGTAGCTTATAACCATATTTAGATTAACATATAAAGTGTTAGATTAACACGCAGGTGTTCTTGACATCATCCCTGCCCGTCTCTGTTGATCCACTGCAGTGGTAAAACAACCTGTTTCTTTGCTAATCTTGCTTCCTTTGAGTCTTGCTCATAAAATGAGAATTTTTCTTTCCCCAAGGTTTCAGTTCTCCTTTTTTTCTTTTTCTGGATCTTTCCTATAAAAGGCACACTTTATCTGATTTACTGGAAGGAAAAATTCTGACCTTTTTTCAGATTTTCAAAGTAGTGGGATAAATACACTACCATGAGGGTCGAAGGCACTGTTGAGGGGTAGATTGTGCCTCACTCTCAAGATATGTTGAAATACTGACCCCTGGTACTTGTGAATGTGACCTTATTTGGAAGTAGGGTCTTTACAGATATAATCAAGTTAGGATGAGGTCATGAATGTGGGCTTTAATCCAATATGACTGTTATCCTCATAAGTGAAGGCAGAGATAGTGGGAGATGACCCTGTGGGATTCCAGCCTGGAGCTGTGTAGCCACAAGGCAAGGAACACGTAGGGCTACCAGAAACTGCAAGAGATGAGGAGGGATCTCTCAGAGAGGTTCTGGAGAGAGCACGGCTCCTGCTAACATCCTGGGTTTGCGTTTCCAGCTCCAAAACTGTGAGAGAAGACATTTTTATTATTTTAAGCCACCCACTTTGTGCTTCTTTGTCATGGAAGCCTCAGGAAACTTAAGGAGACATGAATGGCCATGGCTTTTTTGGAGCTGGGCCATCAGATAGGTTCCACCCACTCTTCTCGCCTGCCAGTGGAACACTAATCGGAGGGAACTTTCTCCCTGATGGCTGATCTGCCTGTGATCAGGGTTATTTATTCCAGGAGGGAAGGAGGAAGATGCTTTCTGGGTCTCGTGTTCATACTTCTTTCTCCAACCCAGCCACACCATTGCCAAAGCAGATATTTCAATCTCTTATGTCCTTTCCTCCAAAAATCTTCAGAGGTGGTGTGCGGGACTGAAGGCCTCCAGTAGCCACAGGGAGAGTGGCATTCGGTGACCAAGATTACACTGGGGACACTCAGCTGCTTGCTTTTGTTCTAGTGGCTGGTGTCCAGGTAGGTGTGCAGATGGTGTAGTCTGGATGTTAGGACGCATGGTGTCAGGGCCCTCCACAGCTGATGCTGGCCCTGGCTGGCATGCTTGGGTCACATTTGGCACGAGGATTTTTTTCAGCCTCATTGTGTTATAACTGACAAATATAAATGGTATTTAAGGTGTACAATGTGATGATTTGATATGTATATATACCTTGTGTAATAATCATCACGGTCAAGCTACTTACCATATCCTTCACCTCACAGACTCATAAATTGTTTTTGTTGTTAAGAATCAAGATCTCTCTTAACCAATTTCAAGTGTGCAAAACAGTGTTAATAACCTTAACGATGGTCCCCTTGCTGTATATTCCATTTCTGGAACTTACTCATATTTAAAATCGTAACTTTGTGCCCTTCGATCAACATCTCTAGTTTCCTTTCCCAGCCCGACCCTCAGCCCCTGGCAATGCTGTTCCACTCTCTGCTTCTCTGAGTTTGACTTTCTAGATTTCAAATACAAGCAAAATCATGCAGCCTTTCCCTTTCTGCGTGTGGCTTATTCCAGTTAGCATAAGGTCCTCTAGGTTCATCCAGATGGCAGGATTTCCTCCATTTTCATGGCTGACTAGCATTCCATTGTGTATATTTGTATATACGCATATATCATATTTTCTTTATCCTTTCATCGGTTGATGGACACTTAAGGTTATTTCAATATCTTGGTTATTGTGAATAATGTTGCAAAGGAAATGAAATGCAAGTATCTCTTTGAGATACTAAATTTATTTCTTTTACACACTGGCTCCTACGGTATTTCTGTTTGTAATTGTTTGAGGAAACTCCATACAATTTTCCATAATGGGTGCATCACTTAACACTCCTACTAATGGTACACAAAGGTTTTTAAAGGAAAGTTTTTAACTCTAAGTAATTCTTACCTTAAGACAACGTGTTGTATAGGGTTTTTAGGAACTGATGGGAAAATGATCTGTTTCTCTTTAACTTTTTTTTTTCTAGCCTGGACTTTAACTGTAAATGCAGGTAAGTGCCCAGTGGATCCCAGGGAACTTGTGCAAAAGCTTTCAACATTGTACTTAGAACTTATCATGAGTAGGAAGCACAGGGTGAGCTGCCACGAATCTGTTTCTTCTTGCCTTATTTTGAACTACTTTGAGGGACAGGAAGGGGGCTGTGGAAGGATTAACCTTGTGAATTCATGAAGGCATGGGGAAGAGTGATTACATTAGAGAAGCAATCTTCCTGAATGGAGAAAACACCTAGTGATATTATTAGAAGCTCAAAAGGTTGGAAGGAAATTAAAAAGCCTTATTCCCGGAACACTGTTTCTAGAAAACCATTCCCAGAAGGCTCAGGAAGGATGACATTGGCGCATGCAGCAGGGTTTGGTCTTAACATCAAAACATGAGCAGTAGGAGAGAGAAAACAAAGTGAGTTACACTGATTTTGGGGGGGGGGGTGGGTAGATGAGAGATTTTCTTATAAGAAACATTAACATCTTGATAAGTGGGTACCAAGGAGAATAACAGATTAATGTAGGATCAGGTATTCTCCGTGATGAGGTCAAAGGGGGTGGCGGGAGGACACTGAGGACGCTTCGGCAGAACTGAGAGGTGAGCACAGCCAAACCAACAAGGGGCATCCCAGGCCACGCCCACAGGAGGAGAGACCTAAGCTCTGAGTCCTCCCAGGGACCAGGTTGCAGCTCAATGCTCATGGACACGGCCAGGAATAGAGCAGCAGGGCCAGTGTGGGGCTGTCTGGGCTGGCCACCCAGCTGCAGAGCCCAGGGGTCCACAGAGGGCACCATGTGCGTCCCAGGACTCCACCTCCTCCTCTGTATCTGAAAGTGCTATTGGCCATGCTCCTGCTTCATGCAGCAGAGGCTGTCTCAGGGCAGTGTTTATTTCCAGACACTGTTGAGGGTGTTGCTTCAAACCAGGTTTCTCCCTCCTGGTACCAATCCGATGAGGGTCACACATGATCAGATTACAGATTAGATTTTACTTCTCAGAAATTAATAGAGAAAGTATCTCTTTTCACATTTGTGTATAGTACAAGTAAATTTGATCCTCTGGTGCACAGAGGTTTTATGATGCAGAATGGCTTCAGATGTAATTTATTAGGCTTCAGGAAGAGTCATCCCATGCCCTCTGTTTCCTAGGCTGTGATGTCCTCACGCTTCACTCCTGGACTCTCCCAGAATGCTCTTTGCTTATTGGGCTAATACAGAAATAGGAAAAGCGCCTACTTTTAGGCCACTGTCTCTCCCTAAGCCCTCCCTTTAGCCAGTGTGGCTGTCAACAAGGCCACGGGAAACATCAGAGTTTCCAGTGCTAAGCCTCATGAACGCACACGGACTCGCCTCTCCGGCCTGACGTCTGTCTAGGCATCTGGGAAGGGAAAATAGACACACGTGTTCACCTCATGGAGTATCCAGTCTGAGAAGTCACCAAGCATGAACAGGATCAGGAGAAGGATGGCACATTAAACGGGTTTTAGAAATCAGACCTGGTTAGCAGTTGAACGTGGGACAACAGCACTTAGCAAAATACGAAAAGTTGAAATGATCCATTTGGGTTGAACTCTAGAGCTTTACTGGGAGACTGGGACTTCCTGAATGTCTTTAGCAGCCAGACCCCCATGAAGGATGAGGTAGAACGCTTACCAGGAAGGAACTTGTCCAATTACCTCGACCCTTGATGTAATTCAGGACTTCCTTATATAAAGAGGTATGTTGCAAAATAACCTCGAACTGAGCAGAGAGGAGAATAGAATAAAATAAACCTCTCTTTAAATTGGAAAAAAATAAAGGAGGATTTTTCCTGTTGCTGGTGGATATTGTCATCTTTGAATACAATGGGAAAAACATGTTTATACACAGAAAGGAAATAAAATGCAAGTATTTCTAGTATTTATCCAGGAAATGAGCACAACATGTGGAACCCAAACTTGGCTTTTCTTATTTCCCAGTCCTTTTTTGTTTTGCTCTGGTTGGCCACCCAGTCTCACCAACTTTGGAGGCCCACCCAGGGGATCTTGGTGTCAGCAAGAAAAGATGCAATTGCAGTTAGGTGCAAACATGAAAATTTGTGTTAAACTTACTAAATCATGGCTAATGGGATTCCAGACATTTCTCGGTAATGTGCAATGGAATTTTATAACAGTGTGCTTGTATAAAACCAGGCCACTGAAACTACTTGGCTTTCAGTTTATAAATAAAAATTTAAATTAAATATGAAGATGAAATCTGATGAGGCTCTTTTAACAGAATACCATACACTGGTGGCTTATAAACAACAGACATTTAGTTCTCACAGTCCTGGAGGCTGGGAGAACCAAGGTCAAGTGCCAGCAGATTCAGGGTGCCAGGATGCTGGTCCCTAGACGGCCTCTTTCTGCTGTGTCCTCCCGGGATGGGAAGCATAGAGGAGCTTTCTGTCTTTTTGTGAGGACACTAATCTCACAAAGCAGGGCCCTCATGATCTAGTCGCCCCCCTAAAGTCTCTTCCTCGAAGTACTTTCACATGGGGCTTCTGTTTTAGCACATGGATTTGGGGAAGGAAGAGATGTCCAGTCTGTAGCAGTAACACAGATTCTATTCTTCAGAAGAAACGAGGGAACTTGGGTTTGCAATCACCCATACTCAGTTCATAAACATGAGTCTACAGAGCTAGAAAAAGCTTTATCCTACAAACTTACCTCCCAACTTGTGCTGACGAGCCCTGTGATGAGCTGAGGCTGGTCTCTTCTTTAGATTGCTTTTTTCCTTTGAGTGCAGGAGTAGGCTTATGCAGTCCTCAGAGATATATATTTCACAATCAACCTATAATTGCTTCACTCAAATGTATTACTTTCCCATTTTTACAATTTTAAAACACATTATCCATTAATGTAGTATCTACTGGTCAAAATAGCTCTGACATAATAATTATAAGTGTTATTCATCTGGCTTCATCTTGACCATACCTGTGAAAATATTAATGTGTAATTATGATCCAGTATGCGAATTAATAGTAATCTCTCTGACTTGAAACTGACCTATTTTGGTTGATAAATTATATGATTGATTTAATTTAGCACTTTCCCTATATCTGACTCTGTGTTAAGTCAGATCCATGTTATCGGATTGATTTAATTTAGCACTTTGCCTGTATCTGGTTGTGTTAAGTGTTTGATCCATCCGTGTTATCTCTTTTAATCCTATGCAAGCAAACAAATAAACCTGTGTGTTTTCTGCCCTGGTCTATGACGGAATAGCTTGTCCCACTGTCATCTTCATACTATGATTTGTTGGGCTGAGCCGCAAAGAGAAGGGAAACAGGTTTTGGTGAACTGGGAATTCTCTGCTGCTCTTTTCATTGGGACATTTGTAAATTTACGGACTGCATAAGGAAAAAAAGTAGAGGAAAAATAGTGGTTCAGACTTTTAACATACATGACATATAGAAAAGCACACAAATCATAAGTATTCCATTCAAGAAATCCTCCCCAAGCGAGTGCGTCTATAGATAGAACCTCCCTGATTAAGAACCAGTTCCAACATCCTGGTAGGTGCCTTTTCTTGGGTATTACCCGTCACAGTGGTAACCATTATTTTTTTTATTTTTATTTTTTTTTAGATTTTTAAAATTAAATCATAGCTGTGTACATTAATGCAATCACAGGGTACAGTGTGGTGTTTTCATATACATTTTGAAATACTCTCATCAAACTGGTTAACGTAGCCTTATGTCATTTTCTTAGTTATTGAATTAAGACATTCATACTCTGTTTTTAGAAAGATTCACTTGTACCCTTGTAGGATAAACAATAGAGGTGACCCCACCAATCACCTTCCCTCTCCCCATCCACCCCCTCCCCTCCCCTCTCCCACCCCCCTTCCTATATTCTAAGGCTATAATTAAGTTATAACTTTCCTATGAAAGCGATACATTAATTTCAAAATAGGGCTGTGTACATTGGATACTTTTTCTTCCATTCTTAAGATACTTTGCTAAGAAGAACATTTTCCAGTTCCATCCATGTAAACATGAAGGAGGCAAAGTCTCCATCTTTCTTTAGGGCCGTATAATACAATGGTAACCATTATTTGGACTTCTCTCATACTTTTTCTTAAAACCTGTTTGTGATTTTATATAAATGGAATCATACACTATATGCTGCTTTGTTTCTTGCTTTTAAGACAAGACATTTTGTCAAAAAGGCACTTCACTCAAGTGTTTATAGCAGCACAATTCACAATTGCAAAAATGTGGAAACAACCCAAGTGCCCATCAAACATGAATGGATTCATACAACGTGGTTTACATCTACCATGATGTACTACTCAGTCACCCAAAAATGGTGATCTAGTATCTTTTGTGACAACCCAGATGGAACTGGAGACCATTCTCCTAAGTGAGGTGTCACAGGCATGGAAAGACAAATGCCATATGTGCTCACTACTAACTTGGAACTAACTGAGCAACATCTACAAGCCACATACAGAAGTAAAACACAACAGAAGTCCAGTTGGTGGGGGAAAGGGGTTGGTTAAATTCACACCTCACTGATGTAACGCACACATTCCGAGTGAGGGCCCACTTACAACTTGGACTTAAAATATACAAAAGCAAATTACATAGTCAAAATGTATCTACCCTATAGTATTCTGAAATGAAAAAACCTCCTCAACTTCATTCTTTAAAATTCATTCATGTTGCTCTGCAAAATAGTAATTTTTTTCTTTTTTATTGCTCTATTCTGTTATAGAAATTGGCCACGATTTGTTTGCTCATAAACTACTAGTGGGCATTGTTCCCAGGGTTTGGCTATTATGAATAGTGCTGACTTGAATATCATTTGGTGAACATATACTATTTAACACTCTCTATACACTTCTGTTGAATATATGCCTAAGTGTAGAATAGGGTTATAGTGTTTACACACATGCATTTTAATAGATACTATTTTCTAAGGTGATTGTACAAGCATACATTCCAAGCTCTCAAATATAAAGTATATTCAGGCAAAATTTATGATTTAACAAAACCATTGAATTAGGGAATTCTTACCCCTCCCTTAGAAAAAGAATTTTTTTGTTTTACAAGAGGACTTAAGAGTAAATCACTTTTCATGTTTAAAGATGTACTCAAGTTCCTACCTAATTTCTGAGACATATATTTTACGGGAAAAGCAATATGCAGGATAATTTCACTTCTGTTGGTTTTTCAGGTAGAAATCCTGGAAGTGAAAATAGATTATAAAATCATTAAAATCATATAATTTAGTTCTTACTAAATAAAAATTAGAAATCCCAGTTATGGATATTAATATTCTGATGTACTAAATCATCTACCTGGGGGTCTTGGGAAGAAATAATTTCTTAAAGGGCCAGTGTTTTCAGATAGTCAAGGTAAACTTCAGAACTTAGCCATAATAACCAGAGACTTTATCTTTGTTTCTTGATTTTATCATGTTGTATCACTGCCCAATTCCTCTTCCTAACTTATTGCCTGGTTTAAGAAATTCATGTACATGTGGGTTGTCACAGGAAGAGCCCTGGGAACCTTGTCATTCATCTGTTGGAAGCTTGTCATGAGTGATGTGCCTTATAGCACTGTGACCTCCTTATGTCACACTTATTACCAAGAGTTTTTGTTTTCCTGAGAAACTGCATTATTTTTAACTTAAGGCAGTTCAATAGTGAAACAGTAAGTTTTCCTTTTTCCTCCCACTTGTTTATTATAAAACTTGGGTTTGAGTGGCACCTGTGGTTCAGTGAGTAGAGCACTGGCCCCATATACAGAGGGTGGTGGATTCGAACTCTGCCCCGGACAAAAACTTGGAGTTAAATTTTCGTCCTGCCTAGAGGAGGTTGTGCCATGCACTTTTGATCTCATTCTCAATTCTCACTTACCTCTTCTTTCTCCCTTTGCTCTTTTTTTTAAAATTATTCCAGTATTATAGATTAAATTGAAAATTTCAAAAATTGAGAATATTCTAAAGAGGCCTAGAGGGAAAACAAATTCTCTTAAAATCCCATCCCATTATCATCTTGATTTATATCGTTCCAGACTTTTTGATGTATACACAACTATATCTATTTACAAAAATGGAGTACATGTATATGTAATGTTTCACAGACAGAATTTCTACTTAATAGTGTACTGTAAACCTTTTATTGTATAAATATATATCTACATTTTTTGTGTAACTGTTTAATATTACACTTTGTGGTGTGATTGTAGTTTATATAAACAGTCCTTGAGTTATGGATGTTGAAGTTATTTGTAAATTTTTGTTATTATAAGCAATTCTACAACAAATATCTTTGTGTATGTGTATGTATCATGTATGTACATATATGTGTATCTTTGGGAAATTATATGGTCATTTCCTTAGACTAAATGCACAGAGTAGTAATTACTGAATTAATAGGTTTATTTTCAATACCTTTAATATATATCAGAAAACCAGACTCTGAAAATTTTGTGCTTATTTATTCTGCTACCAGTGATGCATGCATAGAGAACTGTCTCCTTAACCTGACCAACACTGAAATTTAGTATTTAAACATTTTTTCAACATCTGAGAGTGAAAAATGACATCTCAATGTCATTTATACAGTAGAACCTCTATAGTTGACCACCTCCTTAAGTTGACCTAATTTTCATAGACCAGACATGAATCACATGTGCATATGAGTACAGTAGGCCTAGTTCCTTATGTTGACCACCTCTGTTTGTTGACCAGTTTGTTACCATCCCTTGGGTGGTCAACTTACAGAGGTTCTACTGTATTTTCATTTACTTGATTTCTGGTAAGATTGGTGACTTTCAAAAGGTTTAATTCTCTTTTGAGAACTGCCTGTTCATAGGTTTTGCTAATTTTTTATTGGTGTGTGTGTTACATCTAATAATAGTCCTCAAAAAGATAAATCCATGTACTAGCCCTTGAACCTGTGAATGTGAAGTTATTTGGAAAAAAGGCCTTTATAGCTCTTATTAAGAATCTCAAGGTGGGATCATCCTGGGTTATTTGGGGCCCTAAATCCAATGACAAATGTCCTAAGAGCCATACAAGTAGAAGACACAGAGAAGTAAAAGCCATGTAAAGACAGAGGGAAAGATCAGAGTGTTGAATCTACAAGCTGAAGGACTCCTGAAGGTAGGTGGGAACCTGGACCAGGTGAGGACACGGCCTCCTCTAGAACCTTCCGAGAGAGCATGGTCCTGCTGACATCTTGATTTGGGACTTCTGGCCTCCAGGACTGTGAAAGAATAAACTTCTATTGTTTTAAGCTACCAAGTTTATGGCAATTTGTTATGGCAGCTCTGAAATATAGTGTCTTACAGGGTTTTTTTTTTTTTTGTATATCAAATGTTTATTCTGAATTGAGTCATCATTAGATTAGTATACAATCTATTAATTCATTTAACACAATTTGTACATTAAAACTAATAACCATTTTTCTATTACATTTATGATATTTTCTTCTTAATATTTTACTTAAAAAATTGTGTTTGCATATCTCCATAGAAATCAAATTTTTTTCTCTTGTGGTCTTTTTATTTTTATTTTTTTGCAGTTTTTGGCTGAGGCTGGGTTTGAACCTACCACCCCTTTGAGCCAGAGGTGCCACCGATGGTTTTCTTTTTAAACTAATAAACTTGAACTTACATAAGAAACACAAACGGTGTAACCTAATCATTTGTACCCTCATATTAATCAAAAAGTAAAAAAAAACTTAAAGAAAACTAATAAACTTTATTTTCTAAGAACAATTTTAGATTCACAGCAAAATTCAGAGCAAAGTACAGAAAGATCCCTCCCCTACCTCAGGGGTACATCAGGCACAACTGATGAGCCTACATTGCCACAGCATATCACCCAAAGTCCACAGTTTACTGTGGGAGATAGATAGGTTGACTTCTCAGTGGGGCCCGTCTCAATCCATTAGAGTCTGGGGAAAAACGTTCAGATGCTCCATCCCTGGGGGTCATCAAGACCGCCCCGAAGATGAAAAGAGCCCAGAGGCTCCCAAACAGGGCAAAGGCACTGAGATTATCGCTGCATGCACAGGGTTAGCAGGCGGGCGGGGTTAAATCCTTCAGCTGGTCTGAGTCCTTTGAACTCCTGATCAGCAGTTTAGATTAAGATATGCTATCTGCTGTTTATTAACAACCCCCTACCCTAGGTCCCCCTTTTACCCAGCCTTTCCCTCCATCCAATCTTCCTAGGGACTTGGAATTCTTTTAACCCTATCTTTTGCCATCTTTGCCTTTTGCACATATACTTTCCCCTTTCATCTCTCAACCCAGGTCAGGGTCTGCAGGTGAACCCTCGATGGTTTATGTTGGGGTTCATGGCTCACTCTTGGTGGTGTACTTTCCATGGGTTTTGGCTGCCATTATAGTAATATACAGAATAGCTTTACTTCCCTGAAAATCCCCCGTGCTTTCCTATTCATCTCTTCCTCCTCTGCCAAGAATATTTAATTCTAATTTTTAGTTTATGCAATCATTTTTGTTAGAGTGTCTATTTTGTAGATGTTTTTAGAATGGTTACAATTATACTTTCAATGGAAAAATTAACAGTTTCATCTATGACATTTGAATTTTTGATAACCTAAAATATATTTTGGCTAAGGTATCATGGAGGGGAGAATACCATTTTCTACATTTTGTGGTATGTTTTTGGCATTTCTTGTGTGAAGAAAGTGATTCTTTATAAACTTGATAGATACACCAAGTAAAACTACTTATTATTAATATAGTCATTCTTGCTAGACTTTTTTTTTAACAACAGAAATTTATTTTTCTCACAATTGTGGAGTCTGAAGGCCCCGAGATCAAGGTGCTTATTGGACTTTGAATTAAACATCATCCATGGTAACCATAGTCTGGGCAGGAAAGAGGCCCAAAGCCCACTAGACTGGTTCAACATGAAATCTGCCCAGATGCACAACTTATCTAGAATGGGGAGAGACTGGCCCTGTCAGTCGCTGATTTGAAGAATGTTAGAATGTTGGTGCTACTGGAGAAAGTGTGTCCCTTGGACCTGCCCATGCTTCCTGCTCTTGGCAGTCTGGAACCCGGGGTGAAGGAAGGCCTGGGTTTTATGCTGCTTCAGTTCTTAGTATATTCATACCCACTGTCCCCACAAAGGTCATCTGGATGTTTTTCTTACTTTTCACTCAAAGAGCTGAAATGTTCTTGAGAAGTACATTCATCATATACTTATTTTATAATTTGGAAAATGTCTATTTATTACTCTTAGTTTCCTAAATTATTTTGTCTGTATACCCATGCTATTCTTCCAATGAATTGTCAACCTTTCATGAAGTTCCCACTCTCCATCTCCATCTCCACAACCCAAATTTCCTGGCTTTTATTTGTAGTGTTTGATAGTACATAGTTATAGTTGGAAAGGAATTGATATTCTTAGAATACTGGAAATTTCCCTATGAGAAGACTCAGTCATTACATGAACCTTCATGTATGAAAGTATTTTGAGTCCACGAGTAAAGTTCTAAGGTTTTTTTTTTTTTTTTTGAAATGTGGGGCTTTAACATTTATGTTTAAGTTTATTTGGCAATATTGAGAATGTTTTTATTTAAAAAAACTTTTATCTATTAAAAAATAGTAATTCTTAATGTATTAGTAGTATTCTGTTTTGTTTTCTATGTTGATTCTATTGAAAAGGAAGAATTTTGTCTCTTCCTTTTAAATGTTTAAATACCACATTTCATTTACATGGATCATTGTTTTAGTTAGACTTTTCAAGAATTACCTTATAGGCTTGGTGCCTGTAGCTCAGTGGTTGGGGTGCTGGCCACATGCACCAGGGCGGGCAGGTTGGAATCCAGCCTGCACCTGCTAAACAACAAGGACAATAACAACAACAACAATAGCGGGGTGTTGTGGGAGGCACCTGTAGTCCCAGCTACTGGGGAGGCTGAGGCAAGAGAATCGCTTGAGTCCAAGAGTTTGAGGTTGCTGTGAGCTGTGATGCCACAGCTCTCTACTGAGAGCAACATAGTGAGACTCTGTCTCAAAAAAAAAGAAAAAGAAAAGAATTACCTTATAATGGAGAGAGTGAGCCATCTTGTTTTCTTTCTAACTTTAAGAGAAATACAACTTGTGTTTAAGTGTTAGATACACTCTGACATCCACCTCTTCTAATCAAAGCATATTCTTCCTCTAAGCTTCACAGATGCTGCTGTGTTATCACAGGTCCATATATTTCTCTTGCTTTATCTTTTATCTCATTCTTTTATAATGGAGGAGTGGTCAAGACATTGGGTTTTAGTAGAAGGATGAGTTATATATCTTTGCTCCCACTCTGGACCTTGCGTAATGGTCTACTATCTTTCCTGGATTTTCAGATGGGGTGCATACTGTCTGATGGATGCCTTCAGGTCTAGAAGGCTTTCATTCAGTGTTTCATATAGTATTCCTATACTCAGTGCTGATATCTTCTGTCCTCCATTGTTCTTGATAATAATATCAAACATGAAACAAAAAATATGGTTCTTAGTACTGCTTTAAGGTCTGGCTCATCTCTGCCTCTTCAACAGTGATTTGCTATGCTTCCTCCTGGCATTGGTTGTGCCTGGAAGTTGATTTTGGCCTTCCAGAGCAATTCCCAAGGGTCCCTGGTGCCACCTGCCTGTTCCCTGCTTGGTAAGATCTCCGCATATTTGAACTGTGAGGAGATGGAAAGCCGCTTTATCAGGGAGTCTCTCTCCATCCCTTCACCATGCCATGTGTTTTAAACCTTATTATTTGTTTCAAAGCTGAAATCTAACTTTCTTATAATTAATTCCCATTGCAACTAGATTGTGGTTTTAGGTTGATTGTCATAGTTTTTCTCTGTGTTATTAATGTGTCCTTTACTGCCGAGTGCTCATTTGTATTTAAAGAGAAGTAGGCTATGCTGGAATTGCTCAGCTGTTTACTCCTCGAGATACCTGTTTATATTTAACTTATCCTGGTTGAATTTCATAGGTTAAGTTTGGTCAAAACAAGTTGGCTGTGTTTCAGAATCTCGTACTCTGATCTCTTTGAAAGGTTTGCAGGATCATGCTGAGTCATTCACCAGAGGAGGTCTGGTGTTTGTTAGTTACAAGTAGTTTAAATAAAATTTGTCCTAGGAATCAATGATAAGGAAAAAGGATAGGAAAACAATGGTTAGAAAAATGTGTGTGGGGGGGGGACTAATTCTACAGGGTCTCCCAGTTACCAAGCTATTTTTCTTCTATTTAGCACTTATTGGGATTGTGATTAAATCATTGTGTAACCAGTTGTTCCGTGCCCCCTTATTCCTTTTATTGCGATTCCCATGAGGCTAAGGACTGTATCTGGTTTTTTTTTTTTCCATAGCTGTGTCTCTAATATCTGACACGGGGCTGCACATACGTTTGAAAAATGATCACATGAAGGAATCAAGGTTACCACTGTCTCAGTCCACTCCTATTCCCCACCCAAAAGGCATTCCTGCCCGAGAAGAAACCCTAGTGCTTAGTAGAAACTAGTCCTTTTGAAAAATTCTGACCAGGTAGATGAGTGATGAGGGATAGTAACTGTACGTAACAAAGCAGGGCATTTTTTTTTAGCCTCAAACTGTGGGATGACAGATGCTAAGATAGAGATGATCAAGAAGAAAAATCACAACTTATTTTATTTATAATTTACAAAAAGAGCAAAAAGCGATAAACAGCAACAAAAATTAGGGCTACTCTAAAGAACTGTTTGTAAATGTTGTTTGTAAAATTTAACCCACTTCAATTTAACTTATTAACTGTCCGTACGTGTTTGCACAGTCTTTCGGGGGCACAGATTTCCATACAGTGATTATCAGAAACATAAGGCCACTGCATGCTCTTTCCAGACATTCTCAAATTATGGTCTAATGTCTTAAATCACAAGGAGTACCTTTAGTCACTAGAGTTAGTGTCTCCATTTGGCTTGATGTATGTTTAGTCTATTTCTTTCTGGCAAAAATATTCTAGCGTAAGTGTCCAAGCATAAGGCTGACAAAATGTTTGCTTTTCTGTTCATTTGTGTGGTCTTGTTTAATAAAAATTACATATAAAAAAACTAAATAAAATTTGTTCATGGGAAAAATATATATCTAGACAAGCAGTTTCCTTAGCACTATGAATACTCCATGAAAGGTAGGTGAGTTCTAAGTGAGAAAAAGCAGGAAACATTTCTTGATACATTACAACTTTACCTCTTTTATTGAGAAAAAAATGAAGATCAATAATAAGGGAAGGATTTTCACTTTTGTGATATTTATCCTTTCTCACTTTTGATCTAATCATTTAATAGAATGTGTAACAATAATACACCATATAATAATAATGATTTCATTCTATATTTTGGAAATATTGGACAGGAAATTCTGGATCTCCATTACGTTATTCTTGTAATACTGATACATAGGTAGATGGGATATAAACCACTCTTCATTCAGAAAGTCTGTACTGAATTGTTTTTATGTGCCTGTTGTTACTGAAATGTTCTAATAAGTAGTAACGTCAATGCTGAGGCAAAACATATTCCTGCTATGTACACACCTCTATTATGAAACTAATTTATACCTTTTTTTTTTTTTTTTAAGGTTTTTCTCCAGTATGAATTCCCTGATGGCGTGCTAGGGATGAGTTGTGACTGAAGACCTTGCTGCACTCATTACATTGGTAATGTTTCTCTCTGGTATGAATTATCTGATGTCTAGTGAGTAATGAGCCCAGATTAAAGGCTTTGCCACACTCACTACATTTATAAGGCTTCTCTTCAGTATGGATTCTATGATGCCTAGTGAGATGTGAA
>CAUYQV010024918.1:0-19795 GCA_963574575.1 Galagoides demidoff | reverse complement strand
CATTTGGGTCTCCAGAAGCCTCCTTTCAGCTACAACCTACAGCCTTGGGCAAGAAGCCACGAACATCTCTGGGGTTGCCTTGTGCATTATGGCTGCTGGTTGCCCAATCCTTCCTGATGTCAGGGTCGGTCCGGCCAGGCTTGCCAAATGACATGAGGGAAGAGAATGCATCTCTCTGGGTACTTGCCTCCTCCTCTGCCCTTTCCTAACCCCTCCACCCTACCGCCCTCATCCTGGGCCAGTGAACAGACAGTACACCTGTGCCCAAAGTCAAGGTGTTCTGCCCTGTGGGAAGAGCAGTCCCAGCACTGCCCTGAGGGGTTAAAGCAAGAGGAAGGGCTGCCGTCCATGTCTCCCACTCTGTGGTTGGAGTCCAAGAACTCCGTCTCTGGTCCTGACTTTGCCACTGAGATTCTGTGAGACCCAAGGCCACCCCTCCCCAGCTCTGGGCCTTGGTTCCCTCTGTGGCATAGATGGGACAAGAGTTTTAGAAACTATTTTTGGCCCTTTCACATCTGACTGTGACCTTCTCTCCTTGTCAATAAATGGACATGCCAATTACTACTTCCAGTGAGTTCATCATACTTCCTTCACCAGCTGTGCCAGGGTGTGTTTAACAAATTCCCCGTTATTGGACATTCAATGATCTTGTTAGAGATACTTTGAGCATCTTCCTTGTGTCCCCAGCAGTTTGCAAATGGCACTTTCCCAGGTGTACCCAGAGTTCTTTGTATCCCTCCAATTTGGTGGTTTCACAAGCATTGACCCCTTCCCTCCCAAGCACACATATCTGACTTGTCTACTAATGGTGAGCTCCTTGAGAAGTTGAAGCATATTTTGGATTTATCTTTATATCCAGGATACTCAGCCAAGTGTCAGAAACTCTGGCAAATATTCTGAGACTGGATGGACACAAGGATGGATGGCTGTTTACAGCCAAGGCCTGTGGGGAGAGGGAGTTCATTATTACCTTCTGTTCAAAAATCTCTGCTTTGAGGGGCAGTGAGTTCCCTGACCCTGAAGGTGTGTGGCAGGAGGCTGGGCCAGTTGGCAGGAACATTGTAAAGATACTGTAGGCATCAGAAAATCACTTCTAAACTTGAGAACCCAGAACTCTATGCAACACTAACCCAGGGAAGCCAAGAGATGTGTCCTGAATTGCCCAGTTGAGCAGTTGTGGGGCTGTTATTGTGAATATTTCTGAGCTTGTGCTAAGGACCCCAGACCAAAGTCTCCCCTTGCATAAGGGCTTCTGCCTTTGAGAAGCTTGAAGCCACTAACTTTAGAGTCCGACAAAGGGATTTTTGTAACAGGTTGCTCAACAAGTTTGCAGCTATCTGTAATCTGAGAGTTTAGGCTGGACTAATTACATAAAAGACTGAACTGTGAACTCTGGGTGGGCGTGGCTTGAAGGTTCTAACAGATGCCCAGGGAGATCTTTGGAACTGCAGAGAGCTTTTCTCTTATCCCTGGCAAGATCACTGGGCTTCGGGGTCAGGCTCTGGGCTGGAAGGCACAGCCTCTCTGAGTAGCATCAAGACCTCTGAGACTCTGCTAGCTGCTGTCCTTGCAGGATGTGGCTCTGTGCTCTGCTCCTAGCCACTCTCACCACTTCCACGGCTTGGGGTAAGTCTTTCAGGAATACAGGGTGGCCATAAAGTTTGTGTACAACAGGGTGGCACCTGTGACTCAGTGAGTAGGGCGCCGGCCCCATATACCGAGGGTGGTGGGTTCAAACCTGGCCCTGGCCAAAGTGTAATAAAAAAATAGCCGGGTGTTCTGGCAGGCACCTGTAGTCCCAGCTATTCAGGAGACTGAGGCAAGAGAATTGTCTAAGCCCAAGAGCTGGAGGTTGCTCTGAGCTGTGATGTCACGGCACTCTACCGAGGGTGACAAAGTGAAGACTCTGTCTCTAAAAAAAAAAAAAAGAAAAAATGTTTGTGTGCAACAAATTGCCCGTGAACTTGACAGCTACTGTGTACAAATATTGAGGGTTGGAAATCCTTGTCTTGGGCTGGCTCTGCAGAGGTGCACACTCCAGACTTGGACTTGCACTTGGGGCAGCAAAGCCCAGTCAGCCCCAGCCAATGCTAAGATTTAAGGGATGAGAAACACCTGAGTCCCCAGATGCACTGCACATACCCAGGCAAGAGGGCATGAGGCTAATGGCAAGCCTCACACATGAGGAATTTGGAGAATTCAGCTTAATTTACCCTTGATCCAGATATGGCTGGACCACAGAGATTAACATAGCAGAATATAAAGAGCAAGGACACTGGGGTCAGAGTGCCTGGGTTTGAGTCCCGGCTCAGCACTTCCTAGCTGTGAATGAGCCTATAGACAAAGAATGTAACTTTTCTGTTCATCGGTTACTCCATCTGTAAAATGGGGATGTTGGCAGTACCTACCTCATTGGGCTGTTGTGAGGATAACATGGGTTCTTTCTGAAGCACTTAGGCTCATGCATGTTATAAAGAAAGTGTGGGAAAGGGATGGATAATTGAAGGGATTGTTTATAAATGTGGTGAATTAATAGAAAATTTGAGGAATGGTGGGGGCAGTGTCTCGGGGCTAATTTGTTAGTTTGTAATTCACAAACTAAAATTCAGGAAGAGGGGCACACACTGGGGAGCAGTGGGACACAAGGGGAAACAAAAGAGGGGGTGGTATCAATGGCTTTTACTGTAATTTCCCCCTGGAAGAGGCCAGGTGGTTTGAACAGTCTTGTTACTGGCTATAGTCATTACAGGGGGCTTTGGAGCAAAGGTGCTGTCCCTAGTTGTCTGATAACTGGCTGTGGGATGATTAGGGCAGGTGGATGGTGGCCCAGGGTGTGGGAACTAGATCAAGGACACAGTTGGTGTGTGCCCTCTGGGATGGCTGGACCCTGGGAGGGCTGGTTCCTTAGAACCAGCAGGGTGTCAGGAAGCAAAGCATGAAACAGACAATAAGCACATGTGACTACCTGGGTGCAGAGAGGGCCTCGACTTACAGCTGTGCCATTTTATAGATGAAGAAACTGAGACTCAAGGAGGGAAATGTTCACACCCAAGGGCACCTGGAAATCACGCCCTGGTCTGTGTCCGGCTCCAGGATCCAGAGCCTGTGGTCCCACCATCAGTGCCCTGACAGCCCTGGCCCTATCTGGGTTCCATCCTCTTTCTGGCAGTGTGATGCTATGAGAGCGAGGCCTGGAACTGCTTATAAGACCAGAGCAAGAAAAGATCCAAATTTGGGGTGAAACATTCCTTTACTGTGGTTACCCCTGGCAACGCCATCTGTTTCCATAGTTAGGAAGCCCTCATAGGCTGCTTCCACTTCCTCGGTTTTGTCATCTGTGAAATGGGCCTGCTGACGCCTGCCTAGCAAGGCTTTTCAGAGGATTGATTCAAAGAACTGGAACATATGTCTGGCCTGTAGCAGGTGTGCACTGTGTCCATGCAGCCAATGACACGGAGGGAGCTGCCCTCTGCCCGTCCCTGCTTTTGCCTCCCACACACCCTCCCGCTTCATTCCCCTGGGCATCCTGTCTTCTGTCCCCTCCACCCACACTGAAGGTCGTCACCTGGCTCACAAACCCAGTCCCAGTGCTTTCTTCCCTGGCCTTCCCCTCCTCTCTCCTGGGCTTCCAGGAGGCCCTGAAGTTCTCCTGTCCTGACTATGACAGGAATTCTCAGTCTCAGTGGCGCCATCCCTGTGTTGATTTCTGTCTTTATTTCCTTTTTTTCTCACACTGTCCTCTTCACGCCACCCACATCATGGTGCCCACCCTCACCCTCTGGAAGATGATCCTGCCCTGCCCCCTCTCCCCACCTCCTTCCATTCTCAAAGTGCCCTCGTCCTGTGGCATCGTCTTGTCTGTACCTCTCACTGATGTCTCCACTGACCGTGGCTGAATTGGGACCCAGCCTCACAAGCCAGTTCTCACATCTCCTTCCCTTCCATGTCTCCCACATCGGGTCCGGGACCAAGTCCTTCAAAATTCCTTCCAGATATCACCCTATTCCTTCATAAAATTTGTGTTTTAATTTTGAAAAGGCATCTATGTTCAGTGGAAAAAAACTTGGAAATTGCAAAGAAAAGAAGTCACCTGCATTGTCTCCCCCCATTGCTATGTCAATGAATAACCTTCAAGGAAATTCAGCTGTGTCATTTGTAATAATTAACAATGATGAAAGAAAACAACCTAAAGGTCCACAGTATATGATTGGGCCTAGAAACAGTGGATACAGTTTTGTAACCAGGTTGTGTATAAGGTCATTGGATATTCTCCTATGGATCAAATCTGGAATATTATTTTCTGTTCTGGCCACAAATGATGGGGGATTAGCTGAATGTCTATATCCAAAGCAACTCAAGCAGGAGGATAAGAGGGTAGAAATAATTCCTAGAAGTATCTAAGTATGCTCAGAGAAATTGAGGTCCCAGAGGCCAGACAGGACTTGGAGTGGGTGGGCATGGGCAGGTGTCTGAAAGGCCACCTGCCCCACAGATCAGGTCAGGTCAGCTTGTCCCACAGCCGTGGAACAAGGGCTGCTGTAGAAGCTGCAGGGATGTGAAATTCAGCTCAGGGAGGAAGAGTCGTCTGCTCTGCAGAAGGACCTGCCAAGACTCTGCCCATCAGTCTTTCTCCTCTCCTTGACCCTTTCAGAGAAACTTTAAGCTCATATCCCATCCCCAGAGCAGCGTCTGCTGCTTATTTGTCTGTGAAATAAACCCCAGCCCTTAGCCTGGCATTCTAGCCCCTCCCTGACCTGCCCTCTCCTTGCAGGACCGTTCCCACTCCCCACAGCCGCTGTTGTGCACACGGGCCCCCTGTCCCACCCAGGCAGCCCCGGCCTTTGCTGTCTGAGCCACAGTCTGTCCTTTCTGCTTCACACCACCCCCTATTTTCAACCCCGATTAGTCCTCCTGCTGCAAGTCCCAGCCCCTCTCTGTTTCCCCCATCAGGAGGACTCACTCCCCCTTCCACCTTCCAAAGGCCCTACTCACTCCCTCCCCCAGGACACACCACTTTCTTCCCAGCTGGAGGGTCAATTGTGTATGTGGCTCATTCCCCCTGCAAGGATCAGTGCCCTGGGGACTAGGTCACCTCTTGTTTACCCTCCTGCCCTATGTGGAGCTCATGCCAGGATCCAGTGGATGGATGTTCCAGAGGCTTCTCAAATGGAGACTAAGTGTCCTGACCTCCTAGCACCTCTCATTTCTATGTGTGTTTCTTTCTTTTTTTTTGAAACAGAGTCTCATGCTTTTGCCGGGTAGAGTGCTATAGCACCAAAGCTCACAGAAACCTCCAACTCTTGGGCTCAAGCCATCCTCTTGCCTCAGTTTTTCTATTTTTAGTAGAGACAGGGCCTCGCTTTTGCTCAGGCTGGTCTTGAACTCATGAGCTCAAGAAATCCACCCCCCTCAGCCTCCCAGAGTGCTACGATTACAGGTGTGACCCACCAGGCTTTTCACTGGGTGCTTTCCCTCCGCCTGTTCTGATTTGCTCCATAAAGCTGCTTTATGTGTTAGGAGAGACAGTGACCCTCACCCCTTTTTCCCATCAGGAGAAACTGAGGCCTAGTGGATTTAGGTGACATGTTTAAGAAAGTGGTAAAACCCATCTGCCATCCAGGTCAAGCCTTTTACCTCCGATGTGTCCTCTTTTCCTCTCAATGTCCAGCCGGGCACCCGTCCTCGGCCCCTCTGGTGGACACTGGACATGGCCCAGTGCTGGGGAAATACATCAGCCTGGAAGGATTCGCACAGCCTGTGGCCGTGTTCCTGGGCATCCCTTTTGCCAAGCCTCCTCTCGGAGACCTGAGGTTTGCCCCGCCACAGCCTGCAGAGCCCTGGAGCTTCGTGAAGAACACCACCTCCTACCCTCCCATGTAAGCCAGTGGGGTGGGCTCTGGCATCTTCAGTGGGATGTCTGTCTCTGGTGATGCAGGGAGGAGTCCAGGCAATCCCTGGATGGGCTTAAACTTTGTTCTGGAATCATCAAGAACAGCATGGGTCCTTAAGAGCATCCTAGAAGTCTCAGGACCTTCTAGAGTCCTTTATTGAACACATGTGTATTGAGCACCTACTGTGTGCCAGGCAGGTTTCAGGTCTTGGTATCTGTCAGTGAACAAAACGAGATCCCTAGCAGCTCATATCCTGAGCTTGCATCCTAGCAGGGAGAGACAGATCGTGAATAATGTGCCATTTAATAACTGAATAATGTGATATGTTAGAGTGTGGTAAGTGCTCTGGGAAAGAAAACATCTGAGTAGATGATCAGAAGTCATAGTTCCACTAATTCTCCCAACTTGCCCTTCGACGCAGTTGGTGATGGGGTGGGTGGGGGTTAGGTGGGGAGTGTGCTGGGGTGTTGACTTGGTGACCTCTCAATTCCCAGGTATGTCCAGTTACCTAATCACAAGCAGAGCAATGGTGTATGTGCCCTGTCACCCTGGCAGGTTGGGGGAAACGCTCAATCCAGGCTTTCTTCATCTCCTCAGTATGGCCTTTCTGAGGATTTTCAGGATCCAGGAAGTTTTAAGAAATGACATTTCAGAGTCCAAAGTACGCCCTTTTAAAAGCTTTCCCTCCAGAAATGTTCCAGCTACACTCATTCCCTTGCTGACTGAAAGCTTCGATTCACCAGACTCTTCCTATTGTTGTTTTTAACTATTGAATATGCAAAATAATTAGTTTGCTCTTTATTTTGTGTTTATATGACTACTAGTGAAGCTGAACTTTTGCCACCCTTTTATGACATTGAATTTCTTTTTTTCTATGGGCATTCTGCACCTAGTTCTTGGTGATCTAGGGAAAATTTTTCCCACATGGAAATCAGGAAGTCATCTTAGCTGACTATGATTCTGCCTCTTGACAGCCATATCATTCTGGCACCTGAGTGCCTTATTCTCATGGACATAGTGAGGGCTGCAATACCTGCTTTCTGGGTACCTTGAGTTCTGGGAATGTTGCTTATAAGATACATATAAACCCTCATAGATGGATCTTCCTGGCTATGTTACCTTGGGGAGGTTCTCTAACCTTTCCATGCCTCAGTTTTCTCACCTATAAAATGGGGATAATAATAAAACCTACAGCAGATCACAGGTTTAAATGAGCGGTTACATAAAGATTGCTTAACACAGTGTCTGGCACACTGGGAAGTGGAAGACTCAATAAATGTTCCCAGTTTTTATCTATGATGGATCTTTGAGATCTTTCATTCAGGCAACAGACAGAGCTTGCTGGTGATGAGTTGATGATAGAATCTTGGCATGTCTGAGCTGCTAGACCTTTCTAGAAATCACTCCCTTCACTTAGATCTGGCTGTTTGGGGGCCCAGAGCACGAAAGGCACTCACCAAAGTCATTCAGCAAATGAGAGGCTGGGACAGGATGGATGCGGATGTTGTCTCACTAAGATTTCACCCCTGACCTGTTTGCGGGTCCTAAATACTTGCCTCCTGAGTGGCTTCTCATCATGTATGGAAGTCCCCCGGGTGCTGGAACATGGTTACCTGGGGGAAGAACAAGGTCACCCTGTAGCCCACCTCCTGGGGCCCTTTAGAGAGCAGGAAATGCCACTTCCCAGGGTGGGTCAGAGTCTCTGCCACCTCCTTTCCTTGAGCCAGGGCATCAAAAGACTCCAGGAAAGGGAGAGGAGCCAAAGGGTCTCATTCTGCTCGGTCTTATGAGGCCTTAGAGATTCCAGGGCCCCCACCTGGACCCCCAGAAGCCTCCTTCCCATTCCAGTGTCCTGAGTCTGGCAATCCAACTCCATGTACAGGCTGAATCCTCCCGGATCAAGGCCTGGCCAGCCCCCGAAGACAACTGGTTAGGTCTGGTTGAAACTCAGGGTTCCTCTTTCTCCCCTCCCAGGTGCTCCCAAGATGCAGTGGCAGGGCAGGTGCTGTCCGAGCTCTTTACCAACAGGAAGGAGGACATTCCTCTCAAGTTTTCCGAAGACTGTCTTTACCTGAATATTTACACTCCTGCTGTCTTGACCAAGAAAAGCAGGCTGCCGGTAAGTGATGGGCACCCTGGCCAAGGATGCCAGTTCCACGTCCATGGGATATTCAGGTGTTGATTAGAAGGGATGAAGGCACCTGAGGTGGGGAGGGCCCAGAAGCCAGGACTATTCACGGCCCCAGGACTTCCACAGGAAACACAATTTTTTCACATGTTGAATTCTCCTACTGACGTAAAGGCGGGTACTGTATATCTGTAAGGAATGACTTAATTCTTTATAGAGATCTTTCACATCCTTTGTTAAGTATACCCCCAAATATTTCATCTTCTTTGGTACTACTTTAAACAGGATAGAGTCCTTGGCATGTTTACATGGATGGAACTGGAAAATGTTTTTCTGAGCAAAGTATCACAGGAATGGAAGAAAAAGTATCCAATGTACACAGCCCTTTTATGAAACTAATTTATAGCTCTCAAATGAAAGATACAACTTAATTCTAGCCCAAGAATATAGGGAGGGGGTGGGGAAGGGGAGGGGAAAAGGGCAGCCGGGTGGTGGGAGGGTGACTGGAAAGATCACCTATATATCTGTCTAACAAGGGTACAAGTGAACTTTTCAGGAACTAGAATATAAATGTTTGGACACAATGACTAAGAAAATGACATGAAATCTATGTTAACCAGCTTGATGAAAGTATTTCAAATTGTATATGAAAACACTACACTGTACCCCATGTTTGCATTAATGTATACAGCTATCATTTAATAAAAAAAAAAAAGAATTTCATTTCTCGAAAAAAAAAAAAGAATGACTTAATTGTTCCAAGTCCACTCATGCTAACGGAAGCACAAGGATGATTACTCCTAGTTGGTAGATTAAGAATCTGATATCCAAAGCAGTTAAGACATAATTTGCAATAAAGTTAGAGCTGGAAAGAAATGTAGAGAAAAGCCAACAACCTAGCCCTTTCTTTACAAAGAAACTGTGTCCCTGATGGGGGAATGAAGAGGGCGCACAGTAGGGTTGGCAGGACCACAGCTCAGGTCTTTTGATTTTCCAACCAGTGCTCTTGGACATGGAGTAGGACACGGAGCAGGTGTGTGGCCTTTCCCCCGCACACCAAGGCCCCCTGTAGCAACGCCCAGCGTGTCTGTACAGAGGTGCAGGTGGAACCTCACACAGCCCCAGAAGGTATTTCTTTTGCCTTTGGCCAGTTATCTGGGACTACACGCAGCTAATTTCCCTCCCTAATTGTCTTTGGCACAGGACGGTGACCCAGTGAGTCAGCATTTCCCAAATAAATGAAAGGCCAGAGAAGGGGAAGGCTGCCAGCTGCAGAGAGCAGGGAGTAGGGGGGTGGGGGATGGTCTGCTAAGAAAGGATAGGATCCTTGAAGTGGACGAGGGAACAGTGTCAGCACCCAGCCAATGTGCCAGGGGTACCCTGACATGGTGCCAGAGGAGGGGAGCAAGTCTGTGAACTTGGGACTAGACGGCGGCCCTCCATGTGCTCTATAAGCACAAGGAAGTGGGGATGAAGGTCACGTGCTCACCCCTTTACTCACTCATTCACTCACTCTCCTATCATGTCCTCAGTGCCCCTGTGCAAGGCCAGACTCGGAGGTGAGGGGAAAGGAGGGACATGAAGCTGTTTGCACACAGCCCCTGTCTTCAGGGATCTCGCCACCTGGGCTGCACAGACACATGGGAACTTACTATTGCAGACCAGCCTGTGGGCTGCAATGTGCTGGGGAGGTCACCAAGGGGACTGGAACTGAGTGCCCAGGCTCCAATCCTGCTTCCACCACTTGGCTGTGTGACCTGAGGCAGGTTAAGTGCCCCAGTTCCTATCTGTTAAATGGGACAGGACTAGCACCTGCCTCACGGATAGTTTATTTTAATGTGCGTGGACAGTTCTTGGTGCATAGCTCTTATTATAATTTCTTTCTTGTTTTTATTAACAATGTTATTACAATATAATTATTTCAGTCACTCCCACTGCTTCCTTATTATGTGAGCTCTTGGAACTGGAGAACTATGACTTGTGGATTGTTATGTCCAGTCTCGTTCTCAGTTCTTAATCACAAATGAGTGGAGACTTCCTGGAGGAGGTGGAGTCCAGGCTGGGCTTTGGAGAGCGGGTGGGATTTGGGGAGGCGGAGAGGAGGGGTATTAGGAAGAGAGACTATCAGGAGCCTGTGAGCTTCTTTAGATGATCAGTGACCCACAGGAAGTGTAATTCCCACCGACAGAGATAACTGAGATAGAGCCGCAATCTAAGGGCTGCCCCCATAGGTACATGAAACTGGATGAAGGGTCCAGGCACCAGGGTGACGGGAGTGACGGGAAGAACACGACACCCTCATCCTTTCCTATTATTCCCATGTGACGTTCTCAGCATGATGACTCTGGGGGTGGGGAGGCGCCATTGGGGCTGGAGAGAAAGGCAGGATTACCCAGGGTGTGTCCAGTGGGGCAGTGGCCTGAGCCCCAGCAGGGAGGGTTGGGGAGGAGACACATTGTTTCTTATGGGCTTCTGGGGGCTGGTGGACTTTAGATAATGGCCTCCTTGAGTCATGGCCCCAAAGTAGGTGATGAAACTAGATATCCTCTGTGTGCACCTCAGCTTCCTATAACTAGTATGGATGCCTCCTCCCTGCCCAGGTGATGGTGTGGATCCATGGAGGTGCGCTCATGGTGGGTGGAGCCTCAACCTATGATGGCCTGGCTCTCTCTGCCCATGAAAACGTGGTGGTGGTGACCATTCAGTACCGTCTGGGCATCTGGGGATTCTTCAGGTAGGTTTCTTGGCTCTCCTCACTGCACTTAGCTGAGGATACTAAGACCAGGGGCTTTTGCTGAGTTCCTTCAAAAAGGCATTCCAGTCTCTTCGTAATTGGATACCTCTTAACTTCTCATAACCCAGACACACTTCTTCATTTGCTTCTGAGGTTCGCATATGTTCCTGCCTCTGCTTGGAATGCCTACTCTAGCTGACATACTCCTATTCATCCTGCAAAGCCCAGCCCATATATTCCCAGTGTGAATTAGTCATCTCCTTTCACCTCTGCTGCACACTGCACATTCCTCTGTCAGGCCGTCTGATGTGGCACAACAGTGAAGGAATGAGTTGCTGGAGTAGGGAGGTTGTCAGAGCATCTTAGCCCCATGTACCACCCTCCCTGGAGGTGTCTTAGGGCCCACTCACCCCACATCCTGCACGTCCTCTCTCCATTCCTCTTCTCCCCTTTTCTCCTCTACTCTCTGCCCTGACTACACTACAGCTGTTCCCTTCAAGGTTTCCCATGACCTCCACTCAGTCTTGGCCCAATCTTCCTTAACCCTTCAGCAGCAGCCACACAAGGCCACTCACTCCCATGACATGTTCCCTTCCCTTGTCACCTGCCACCTCTGCCCCATGTGCAGCTCCTTCTCAGCCCCTTGCTGGCTCCTCCTTATACTTGTCCTTGGGCCTCTGTGTATCTCCCTCCCAGTAATTCTCAGTGATCCCAGGGGGCACTGTCAGAGCCCTGTTTTGGATATGTCTTTTTTGCATCCAGACGCCCATCACTAACCACCTTGTCTGTCCCCACTGGCTGTCTGAGACCCTCACCCTTCATAAGGACACACTCAGGCTTGTACGCCCACAGCCCGTCCCTAACAGAGGCTCCCTGCTCCCCTCAAGTGTCTTGCACAGCTGTGTTGCTCGATGCTTCCAGGTGTCCAGGATGGAGGCCTTGAGGGCAGCCTGGACTCTGCTCTTTCTCTCACCCCCACATCCAGAAGCCAGCAAAGGCCCCGGCTCCACCCATAAACTGTACTCAGAGTCTGGTGAGTTCACACTCCTCCCTTGCTCCCATCCCAGTCAATGCTGTCTGTCTCTGGACTGATTATTACCATGATCACCTAATGAGTACTTTAGTCACTCTGCTAGTTTTATGCTCTGACTGATCCACACAATAGCCAGTGGGATCATTTAGACACAGATTGAGTTGTGTCATTCCTCTGCACAAAACCCTGCAGTGCCTTCCCATTTACTTACTGCAACATCCAAAGTCTGTACAGAGGCCTGCAGGGCCTCGCTGGCTGCACCTCCTGCATGGTCTCACTGTTCGCTGGGCCCCAGGACATTTGCACTTGCTGTTTCTTCTGCCTTTTCTGGTCATGAAATCTTAAGTAGCACCTTGCTGCCCCACCCCGTCTTGTCTCTCACCCCGTGTTTTTCCCCTTGAAAGCACTTTCACTATCTGACATTCTAGTCTGTGTTTATCTGTTTATTTATTTGTGGTCTGGAGAATGAACTGAGTGTAAGAAATTTTCCCAGTTTTGTTCTGAGATGTGCTCCAGCTCCTAGGGCAGTGCTGGGCACGGAGTAGATGCTCAGTAAGTCACGTCCAGATGACTGAGTGCAGAACCCACAGGACAGCAGTGCAGGGCAGGTGAGGACCCCAGTGTGAGGGGTTGGAGCCCAGCCTCATTCTGGACGACTCACTGAGAGCCCCCAGCCCCATGGGGAGCCTGAGAGCCCTGCTGTGGAGTCTCTGCTGCCCACCCCAACCTGTTCTCTTACTCACAGCACAGGGGACGAACACAGCCCAGGGAACTGGGGTCACTTGGACCAGGTGGCTGCTCTGCGCTGGGTCCAGGACAACATTGCTAACTTTGGAGGGAACCCAGGCTCTGTGACCATCTTTGGAGAGTCAGCGGGAGGTGAAAGTGTCTCTGTCCTTGTAAGTGTTCCTGGCAGCAAACGCAATCCCCAGGCTGGTGTGGCTGATGAGACCTCTCAGAGATTAGCCCAGCAGCCACAGGCACCTTTGCTTATAAGACTTGGATGGGGGATGGGCCCTACTTAGTGCCCAGCATCAGGTGGTGGAGAGCTAAGGACCAAACTCTCCTTGGCCCCCAGGAGCTCAGCACCCAGCTTTGTGTCCTCAGACCATAAGAATCTCCAGGCTCATTCTGCCATGGTGGCATCCCTCTTCTCCTGGGTGGAGCTCCCTCTCTCCTTCTCATTCCTTTTTCCATTAGGACATCTCTTGGGAAGTGCGGGTGGGTACAAATTATGAAGAAGTGGAGGCTGAGACGAGAGTTGGACAGAGATCATTGTGTGGCTTTTGAAGCCAGATCTTCATGTCAAGGGGATGAGAGTGCTGAGGGCAGGTGGGAGCCTCCTCCAAGGTGGTCTGAGGGTGCCCTGTGGCCAAGAGGGAGGCAGCCATCTCTGGGAGAGAGGGACAGGTAGGTGGGGAGAGAAATGGGAGATGGAAGGTGGGATGAGGAGGGATGGGACCGAGGATGGGGGACATAACCATAACCTGTGGCTGGGGAGACACTGAGGGAAGCTGGGATAAGAAATCAGGCTGGAAGGGGCTGGGACCTTAAAAACCTCCCAAGTGCCTTAAAGTTGAGCACAGGGTCAGCCCCATCACTGCATTTTTCAATCCTGTGTTGATTTCCTAGTTGAATACTCAGAAGAAAAAGCTTTCTTTCTTTTTTTTTTTTAAATTAGAGAAAAATATAAAATAAATATCAACCCAAAGAAGAAAAAAACCACCCACTGTCCCACTTCCCCGGGCCATCACTGTGGATATTTGACATGTATTTTTCTAGTCTTTTTTTGTTTTTTACCACTCACTCTGTCCACCAACTATCATCTATCTTTTTCTTCTACAAAATAACTTCCCTTAATTAACATAAGGGATATTAATGAACAGCAATGGGAGTATAACACAGTATTACATTATAGTGTAACATAAATGTTTCCCTAAACATTTAACATACCTCTGTAATATCTTTCATAATTGCACAGCATTTCATGGGAAGAATAAAAAATTGTTTATTTACCCAGTTTCATCATATGAGAAGCTTGGGTTATTTCTAATTTTTTACTTATCATAATAAATATGAGCATGCCTAGAAATATCTGTAGACCTCCATAAGCACTTTCCTTGGGATAAATTCTGAGTAATGGGCGTCCTGAGTCAGAATGTGCGTTTGAGAATAGCCAAGCTTCTTCCTGATACTTTAGATTGCCGTGACCTGTGCGTGCCACACTTGTACTTTTCTGTCCTTGGCTCTATGCTCGGCTCCATTCCTCTGAGGTTCTCTGGGGGAAGCTGGGCCTGGGGGGCATGGGAAGCAGGCCTGGCCGGGGGAAGAACCCTCATGCACACTGAGCCCTGGGGGCTCCTGGGGAAAGGGCCAAGGCAAAGCTGTGGGTGGACCCTCCTCTGAACATGAACTCTCCTCCTGTCCTCTCCCTTCCCAGGTTTTATCTCCCCTGGCCAAGAACCTCTTCCACCGGGCCATTTCCCAGAGTAGTGCGGCACTCGGTTATGCTCTGGTCAAGAAGGACATCAAGCTCCTGGCACAGGTAGGTCTCACAAGGACTCTCCCACAGCCTTGACCCTGTGCTCCTGGCAGCCTCAGGGGCCATTCCTGCCATGGGACCCAGTGGGCATTCTAAAAAAGTCACTGGCAGGAGAGTGGCTGAGCAGGAATGTCAAGGTCACCCCTCATAGCAGCTCCCAAATTTATGGCTGAACAAAGTGAGGCAGAGTGTTGAAGCCAAGGTCCACATGGGATCAGGGCAGAGCTGGGACTCAAGGTTGCAACTCTGAACTTCCAATGCACTCACTGCCCATAACCACAGGCCTCAGAGGTTATCAACAAAGTGTCCTTTAAAAAGTGATCCATGCAACAGCTTGAGAAAGCTGAGCAATACTTTACTTGCTGAGCCAAGAATATTCCAGAGACAAGGAGCAGCCTGTGCAAATGTCCTGTGGCAGGAGAAGCATCTTGAGAGGGAGAGATGGCTGGTGAGGCCAGAGTGGAGAGCAGGGGCTCTTGGAGGGCACTGAGGATAGGGGCCTTGGCAGACCCTGGGAAGGGTTCTGTCTTTATCTGGAGAAATTAGAGGAAGGGGTGGTGACAGGGTGGGGCTGCTGAGCCGGGTTCTCTGGAGCGAAGGGTGTGGAGCTGGTTTGGAGCAATTCAGACTTATGGGGCTGATTCACAGGTGGAGAGGAAATGGAGACACCAAGATTTTTTTTTTTAGACTTCTTGAGATTTTACTTTTTCCAGAATTCATTGGTTATAAGCAACAGACACCCACTTGAGCAGGCTTGAGTCAAGAAGGGGAAATTTATGTTTCAAGGGAACAGAGGCGGCAGGGATGAGGCTGGGCTTTGTAAACAGGCATCTGAAATTGCAAAATGAAAGGAATCCAAGTCTCTCCCTACCTCTCTTTTCCTCTTTCTTCTGTATTTGTCCTACTTTCTGTTCATTTATTCAACAAATACGTTAAGTAAATTGATTCTGAGCATTGATTCTGTAGCAGACACTGTCCAGGATCTGGGGCCAGCACAAGCCCCACTGCCCTGGCACCTGGGATCCCTCTGTGCCTTTCTCTCTGGCCAAACTTTGCTATCGGTTCCTTCGCCTACCCCATCTGGCCCTCATTTTAGGAATTCCCTGTAGGTTCCAGAAGGTATTCAGATCTTTGTCCCTGTTTTGGAAAACGAGCATTTCCATGTCTATGGTCCCAGCTCTCCACTCTGACCCCAGACCCCTTAAGAGAGAGGCTCACAGCCCTGGATTTGCTTAGATGCTCCTCTTTGTGTATCAGATGAGGCCGCTCAGAAAAGTCTGGCTGATGGAGTGCAGGGCAGACCACCCCAAGCGTCCAAGGCAGGCTCAATGAGCCTCTCCTTCAGAAGGGGTTTCTTCTGACATCTTTTTCCTCCTCCTCCTTTGTCTTCCCTTTATAGCTGAGAAGAGGTTTAGGTTGGGGTCAGTGGTGCTCTGTGAGTTAATAGATGCTCCTCTGAGGCTTGCCTGAGGCCAGGGGAGAACAAATCTGGGGTTAGGTTTGAGCTAGGAATGATGTTGTTTTCATTTTTAAATAATTAAAACAAAAACAGGGCAAGGACGATATTCTGTGACCCATAAAATGATATGAAATTCAAGTTTCAGTGTCTGTAAATAAAATTTTGCTGCAACATCCATTTACTTCACTCCAACAGCAGTTTAGAAATGGCAGCAGAGGCCACTTGGCCCACAAAGCCGCAGATGTGGACTGTTTGTTCCTTTGATGAAAACTTTGCCGACCTCTACCCTAGAGAGTCCTGTCTGATTATTGCTCAGGACGCTAGTATAGGACGGTGAGGTGGAAGCTCTTAGCTGTGCCACAGACACCTCACTCAACTGAGAAGCACCGTCCATGTCCCACGGTGGACACACTGTTTTCCTCTAGAGCTCCCATTTATATCATGTTTGGTGTTTTCTGAAGTGCCTTATCTAGACCTCTTAATTCTGCACATTGTGAGTGTGTGGGAAATATGGGACCCTCCTATGTTCTTGCCATGTGTGAACTCACGGTATATGGCAGGTGTGATCATTATGCCCATCTAAGGTGGAGAAACTGAGGCACAAAGGATTCAAATGGCTTTACTAAGGCCAAGTGGCTAGTATGTGCTGGAGCTGGCAGGATTGGGGTTCCATAGTCTTATCCCCCACTCCACACTTCCTCCCTCTTGAGACATTCACTTTGATGTCAATATGCCCCTTTTAACAGAGGTAAGGTAACAGAGAGAGGCCGCACACTTATCACTCACGTCACAACTCAGGAGGAAGAAGGCTGCACTCTCTGGGGCCAGCCCCACAGGTGCTGGTCTAGAGGACTGTCTGCCCCCTTCTGCCTCACACACTGGGCTGGGGGTAGAACTTGTCTCTCCACCTGGATGGAGAGAAGGGACATTGCTCTTGAGCTTTGTGGCCTGTGACCTTTACAGAAAGTTGCTGTCACTGCTGGATGTAAAACCACCACATCAGCTGTCATGGTTCACTGCCTGCGCCAGAAGACAGAGGACGAGCTCTTGGATTTGACACTGAAAATGGTAGGTGGGTGCCTCCTAGTGCCCCCAACCCGCAATTGTGGCCCCCTGCTTTGGCATTTCAGCTGTCCCTGTACCCTGAACAAACTCCCTGGGACAATTTCTCACCTCTCAGGAGTCTCTGGATCTGAATGGGAAGTTTCCTTTTTCCATTTTTATTGAAACCTACCTCCAATATCAAAAAACGACTAAAAATACATGAAGAAAAATTGTGTAACAACCCTCCAGCTTTATCAGACTTAATGTATGGCCATTCTTATTTTCAGATGGATTTATAAGAGATTAAACATTTCAGATTCCCAGAGGTAGCTGCTATCTTCAATTAGCGGGATGGAGATATTAGGCACAAAGATATCAGAAAGATGTCAAAACTTCTCTTGGTTGACTTAGAAACTCTAAATTAGAACCCAGTGGTGGTCCACTTTTATAGATTTTTTGGAAATTCTGCTTCAATTGTGAATGTGGGTTAGTCATCCATCCACCCGTGCATTCACTCACCATTTATTAGCCATCCACTAATCTATCCGTGTCAATGATCAGTGTAGTATCAATGCTTGCATGACTCATTAATCTGTTCTCAACTCATCCATCATTCATGCATCACCAAAACTCCTTATATCTTTACTCCATCATCTATTTCTCCAAAACCAATGTCCATCCATCACCTAACTGGTAGTTATCAATCTAATTCATCCATACAGTCCATTTATCCATCCATCCATTCATCCATCCATCTGTCCATCCATTCATGCTAAGTGTATAGAGGAGGGTGTCAGTAGAGGTGATGCAGACACAAGTTGGGCATCATGTCTGCTCCCAAGGAATTGTCTAAGGAGAAACATAATCATGTCCATAGTGAGTCATGTCATAGCTTGAGTCCAATGTGGCCTTGGGACTTGGGTGCTGGTTCATCTGGCTCCAATACAGTGACCATGGTGTTCAAAGAATTAAAACAGAGCTAGTTTATAATGACTAAAAAGAGACAAATATTTCATCAATTTTCCACTTCCACAAGAGGCCATTGAAACTTAATGTGTGGTCAGCCACCATCCCAGGACATTCTTCTGAGATTTCCTGAGATCTTTTGGGAGTGCATCCATAATTATTCACTGCCTCCAACACATAGAGACACACACACACTGACACACAAAGACACACACATTCACATTTTGTGGTGTTATGACTACAATCCATAACGGAGGAACCCTTGCTAGTCCTTTCCAGTAGAGAAGTCAACCTGTCAGCCACGGTGCAACATTACAATCACCACAGTCTTGGTGAACACACCCGACACTGGGTGGTGGGATGAGTTTCAGGAGGCTTATATCAGTCAAGATGTTCCTGAACAAAATGAGAAAAATCATCTTAAGTTGGCTTGAGCAGCAAAATTCATGTTGTAACAGAATCTTCAGGTAATGGAAACATCTGGGAATAGATAGCTTCAGGCATGGCTGGATCCAGATGTTCATATGATATTATTGAGAATCTACCTGTAGATAACCTCAGTTTTGCATTGGTCTATTTGGCTTCACACTCAGGCAGGTGTGTCCCTAGGGGAAATTGAGACAACAGCACTTGGAACTTTTAGCTGCTTATAAACCCTCTTTGCTAATAATTCTGGTGCAAAGTTTCTGGGTAAACTCTGCTGCACTGGTGTGGGTTAAGTACCCATCTCTGAACTAATAACTGGTACTGGGAGATGGGACACCCCAGATTACATATAAATATCTAGATTTATGGGATGAGAGAGGGGAAGAGGGAGGGTCCCCAAAGGAAAATTCAGGTGTTATTGCCAGGAGACAAGAAAGGGAAAACGAGGGAGGGAGACCAATAGCAGACGGCCTGTCTAGAGCAGGTGCCCAGAGCCTGTTCGTCCCTGGCTACCACTTCCCCTCCCTCACCAATACTTACCCACTGTCCTCTCCCCCATGGAACCAGTGTCCTGCCCATGTCCTCTCAGCCCTGTCCAGGTGGCAGCAGGAGGGAGCTCGTGACAGCTCTGGTGCACAGCCACACAGACCAGCTTTCTCCAGGAAGCCTCTCACCCGTGTCCTCTGCCTTTGTCTTCACAGAATTTTTTTGCAATCCACTTAAATGAAAACCCCCGAGAGGTAAGGATTTTTGTTTTCTTAATGATAGCACCTAGGCCACCCCCAAGTGTCCTAGCCATCTTCTCCTTCTGCCTTCTCATTGGGTTGCCAGAGTCCAGTGACGTCCCCTCTGCAGCATCCTACGATTCTATAGTCCTGCCCTCTCTGCTCCTTCCTGGAGATCATTCCCCTTTCCCCTTGGAGGCCTTGTGAAGATTGAATGAGCTTCATCCAGACACTCAGTGACATTTCTGTCTCTTTGCTCATGGAGTTACCACTGCTTGAAAATTCTCACCTCTTCCCTCCCCTGTGAATCCTGGTCATCACCCACTGCAGGTGCTCAGCACCCCCTCCGTGTGGCCTGTCCTGTTCCCAGCTCCCCACGGAAGCCCGTTCTCAACTGCACAATGCTTCAGTGGTCACCCCAATGTCTACTCTCAGCCACCCTGGGTTGGGATCGGCGCTTTGTCCTGCTTGCTCTAGTCTACCTTGCAGACCTCCACTGTGGCTTGTGTAGACAGACATGGGTCCCAGAAATGCAGGGTCCCAAAGAGATCAATGAGTGAGAGCCCTGCTTCCTTCTGTGACCTCTCACCCCACGTGCCCTCCTCATGGTCTAGTTAGTACTGTGGTGTTTTTGTTCTGTGCTGTGTGTCAGAGATCCCCTGTCTCAGATGGCCCCCCGAGAGCAGTGCTGAGGTGCTGTCTCTCATCCCTTAGTTCAAGGTGGCTGTGGTGTGCATTACGGGGACAATACCTGTGGCAGGCGAGTTTGCAGGGGAGCGGATTGTGTGTTGGCCTTGACTTTGGAGTTAATGAATGAACAATAGGCGAGTTAATAAATGAACAATAG
>CAUYQV010024917.1:0-43022 GCA_963574575.1 Galagoides demidoff | reverse complement strand
TTCATATAAAAGGTATAAATTACTTTCATAATAGGGGTGTGTACATTGGATACGTTTTCCTCCATTCTTTTTTTTTTTTAATTTTATTGAATGGTAACTATGTATATTAATGCACTTCTGGGGTACAGTATGGGGTTTTCACATGCAATCCGAAATACTTCCATCAAACTGATCAACACAGCCTTCATGTCATTTTCTCAGTTATTGTTTTAAAACGTTCTGATTCTACTCTTAGAGAGTTTCACTTGTACCCCTGCAAGATAAACGTCAAAAATGGTCCCTCCAATCCTCCTCCCTCCACCCAGTGTTTTCTTTTCTTATCCAAAATATATAAATATATAAGTTCTCAGGATCATAGGGGAGGACAGAATGAGAGAGACAAATGTAGAATGGAATCCCAGGCCCCCATGCAGTTATTTTCTGAAAGGCCCTGGACAAGTGTACCATCTGGGGCCTGGAGTAAACCCCTCCCCCCACAGATCAAATGAAGAGTCCTTGAGGAAGGGACCACACACACACAGGAGCTGGGAGGACGTCAACAGGCATGGGGAAGGATGTGGAGGAGAGCAACAGTGGACACGGGAGAAACCGTGTTACTGGCATCTATCAAATGGCAGTCATCAAAGGACACAGTAACTGGCAGACAGGTGACATCCAACTAGGTGGAGGTGGGGGAAAAAAGATGTCACCTTCTCTCTTCTGCTAGCACCTCCAGTGGCTGAACTCAGAAGAAAGAGAGGACAAAGAGGGCAGAGAGAGGATGAGCCGAGGAGAATGAATGGAGAATATCCACTGTGTCCTTAGTACAATATTACCCTCTCAGAATGAGAATGCTGGCCCGATAGGCTTGTGAGATGCCTGTCACTTGGTAATGAATTATAAGGAAATTATAAGGGACCTCATAATGCACAATGCTTGCTACAGAGGTATGTCCTTGATAAACATCTAGTGAATAGACAATTGCCTGGATGAATGAATGAATTTTCTTATAAGGCACACACATAATTTTCCTTTTTCTAAAAAAAAAAAAAAAAAAAAACTCCAATGATAGACTTGGATAAATTATGCCTCAACTCCATGTCATAAAGGTACAGAGGGAATTGTATAGCATATTAGAGATAATTAACTCCGAGTTGAATCAGGGCTGCCAGAATTCAGGAAGGACTCCTCGAATCAATCTCACCCTAAAAAGGCACTGAGGCACACGTACGGAAAGGAAAATAGAAGCCAATTAATTCAAAACATTTGGTACCTTGTAGCCTCAAGAGGTTTAGATGGAAGCACTTAGTGAGTGTGACTGAAATAGCAAGTGTGACCGGTGGCACGTGATAGATTGGCAAGAGCTGATTCAGCCGCTGTGCAGAATAGTTCAATATGGGGTCCACTTCTCGGGACTGTTGACTCAGAGGCAAAATGCCAGATGGGCAGGTGGATTCTGAAGGGGAATTGCAAAATAGGTTCTTTTTGGCTCTGGGGAGCTATGTTTGAATATTTCCTCAGTTGAAAGAGAAAAGGATGGGAATGGGCTGAGCACCTATTGTGTGAGCTGTCTGGCTAGAAGCCTCCAGCACATTGCTTCGGGGAGTCATGACAGTGACCTGGAGAGGCAGAAGAGAGGCTCATGGAGGGAAAGAGCCTTGCCCAAGGCCTCAGCAGAGCTGGGTGGCTCCAGAGGAATTCAAACTTACATGATTTGCATGCTTTGCCACATGATATTTTTTTCATCCCATCCTGTGAGAAAAATCCATTGGCTCCACTCTTAATGTGTGGTCCTAACCTACAGAAACGGTATCGCTATACTGGTAGAGAAACAAAAATCAAACAACGATATAGGAACAGAAAGAGGGAGCCTGGGCTTAAGTTCCATTTCTGCCTCTGCCCTGGAAGTTGATACCACTATAGGTCAATGATTCTAACACAGAGACATTTTCTTTCACATTTTGACATCTCAGAAGCAAGAGTATATTTTACAATCAGTGGCATGCCAGCTTTTGACAGTGATTACAGACATTCTTTCTGTAATCTCAACATCAAATAATGATGAGAATTACCATTGTTGGTGCCTTACACTATATTTATGGAATATTTAATTATTGTCTTCATTTCTCACAAAGGAGTAACTCAGTCTGTTCATAAGCAAATCAAGACAGAGTTCCCTGCTCACATCCCTGACCTTACCTCTTAGGATGCCTTGTTCCTTCTACGTTTGCCTTCTCTTACTACCTCTAATCACCAGCTTGCTATTGGTATTATTGATCACTTGCTTTGTTAACATTCTCTCCTCTCCCTGACTGGCTAACAGAACCCATTGATTTGATAGAAGTATCCACTGATCAGGAAAGGTTATCTTACCTTGGGTAAGATACCTTGGGCATCTAAGTTAGATACCCAGTAGGATCACGGATAATAGCACTCTTCTCATTTATGTAGTTTGGGGCTGTCTTGTGATCCAGTTCTGGTTAAAGAAAAAGTGTGCTGGGAGACTCCTGAAGAAAGTCTCTTCTTTTTTAAAAAAAGACGCAAGAAGGCTGGGAATGATGGTTCATACATATAATCCTAGCCCTCTATGAGATTGAGGCAGGAAGGTCACTTGAGCTCAGGCGTTCGAGACTACCCTGAGCAAAAGCAAGACCCTGTTTCTACTAAAAACTAGCTGGGCATGATGGTGCACACCTGTATTTCCAGCTACTCGGTAGGCTATGGCAGGAGGATCGCTTGAGCCCAGGAGTGTGAGGTTGCAGCGAGCTAGGTTGATACCACTACACTCTAGCCCAGGAGAGAGAATGAGAGCTTATCTCAAAGGAAGGAAGTGAAGGAAGGGAGGAAGGGAGGGAGGGAGGGAGAGAGAGAAAGGGAGGGAGGGAGGGAAAGAGGGAGGGAAGGAAGGGAAGGAAGGGGAAGAAAGAAAAGAAAGAAAAGAAATTGTCTTCTTTGCGCTAGACGCAGTTAGGTCCAGATGTTCTGGCAGTACAGGCATCATGAGGGTATCTGGCCTTGGGAGGCTGGGATACTCAGAGGGAGACACAGGAGGAACCCAGGCCACACCCCTACTTTCCACCCTCCACTGGAGAACTCCCAGCTCAGTGAGATAGAAGATGTCCTTATCTCATAAGCCACCTTGAGTTTGGGTTTTCTGTTACTCTCAGGATACCTCCTAATCTAAGCATGGCCTAGGGGCTCCCCTCTGGCTTTCTTCTCCCCAGACCACTCTCCCCGGTTGGTTCCACCTCACCCTCCAAGACCAACACAAAGGTCATTCCCCCCCCCCCACCTTCACCAGTTACTCCATCTCATCCTGTTCTGTTTCCTGCAGAGCCCTTGAGATTCATTAAACTTCTCTTGTTGGGGGATAGCTCTTTCCTTTCCTGGCCAGAATGCAGGCCCTAGGAGAATAAGGGACATGTCTGTCAGATTCATGCCAGGTCCCCAGGACTTAGCTCAGTGCCTGGCATATAGCATATATTCGGTAAGTCCTGAGAGAATAAGAAGTGGAGAGCTGTCATTTTACACCTAAGCACGTCCCATGTTGGTAGATACCACCTTTCAGAACTCCTCAGTCCCCTCTGTTAGTTCTCAGGCTCCTTGATTCCCTAGCTGCACCCTGTTCCGTAGCTCACGGATGCGATTTCCAGTGGATTAAACCTCCCTGCATTTCCCCCAGACCATCAGCAAATCCATCTGTCTTTGCATGTGCACTCCTAAAACACAGGCAACCAACACATAAGCAGCCTCCTCATCTGCGGTTCGTTTCTCAGCTCAGGACTGGTGACTATGTTCCTCTAGGCCAAAATCCCAGGCACAAAATTGTGATGGCCTTACCATCCCTCTGGCCCAACCTCCCTGGCCTCCCTGCCAGTAGTCCCTGTCTAATCTGCTGCCAGGGGAAAACCATTATGTTGGCAATGGCATCATGGATCCCAAGAATTCCTCAGAAGATGGAAATTAAGGCTCACACAGGGGAAGCGATCTGACCATGGGCCGCAGGGGAAGACATGGGAAGAGAATCCAGGCTTCTTCTCTCTCAGGGTCTCAGTATCTTTCTAATAACCTGTTACTTCTCAGATTGAAACAGAGATTGGGATCAAATCTCAATAAGAATTAAAGACAAATATGAAAGTTGTCATTGCCTCGAGGGTGACCTAGACTACACCATATTACTTCCATGAGCCTCAATTTACCCATTTGCACATTGGGGTGCTCATCCAGTTTCCACATGGTTTTTGTTGCTTAGAAAATTATGCAACAGCTGATATCAGGGTTATAAAAATACTAAAACAGATTTTCCTCTAAGTCCAGGTTCAAGAGCACACCTAAGTTGAGCATTTTAAATTTGACCCCTTATAAACATGCAGCCTTGTCCTTGGCAAGATGCTTGGCCTGAAGCATCTATCGTCTGCCTGTCTCTTCCGTAGGGTCATCTATTCCCAGCCCCTGGACATCTGGTGCCTGCGGCTGATCCATTAGCTGCCTTGTCTGCCCCCAAAGCAGAGCAATCCAGGCCACCATGAAATATTTAAGCAGCCCTGACAGCCGATAACTTACTTCGACTGGATTCTGCCCATACCATGGGTTGGGTTACAGATGAGAGGCCTGACCAGCTAAGGCAAAGCAGTCAAAGGCCTAGTGTAGGGCTGCCCTCAAAACAGGGAATGGATACTAGAAAATTAATTGCAGCTTAGGCTGCCATGTTTTAAACAAATGCACGCTTTGCAAGCTCAAACTTGCTGCAGGCTTGTAAAGAAATAGCCAAGACCTGAGAATTCTCCAAACAGTGAAGAATTGCAGTCTTCAAGGTCATAAAGATTTGGGTTTGAATCCAGACTGCACACTTTCTAGGTATATTCCTCTGGTGAGTTATTGAATTGTACTGAGACTCAGTTTCTCTTTCTGTAAGTTAGGGAAAACCAGCTCTACCTCCCAAGATCGCCATCAGACTTAAATGCAACAAGCTGTTTGGAGAAGGGAGTCTGGTAGGTGTTTATGAATTCCCTCTTGCCATTCAGTGAGTGGTGGGAAGGGTTCTTATGTAGATCACCTTTAGGGGTGAGAGACAGACAGGCATCACCTGCTGGATGTGGGATGACCAGGTTAAGGGTCACCTGCACTGGAAACAAATTTACACCATCCAGGCCACTAGAATGTATTCCAGACTCCTAGAATTTCTTTACTGCTTAGTCACTCCAAAAAGGGATTTGAGGCTACAATCTGCATTTATATATATTACTGTTAACAAAATAGGAGTGAGAATAATAAAAGCTAATGCTCATATAGTGCTTATTATATAGCAGATACTATACTAAGTACCATATTTTGCCATGTGTAATGCTAATGTTTTGCCTACATTTTTGAGGGAAAAATATGAATGTGTATTATACATGGGTAGGACTATTTGCTCATGGTACATAAAATTTCTTGTATGTTGTATCTGTTCTTGTATTTTGTAATTATTTGTTACATAAAATTTCTTCTACCATCTGGCTCGGCACCTGTAGCTCAAGTGGCTAGGGCGCCAGCCACATATACCAGAGCTGGCGGGTTCGAATCCAGCCCAGGCCCACCAAACAACAAGAACAACTACAACAACAACAACAAAAATAGCTGGGCATTGTGGCAAGCGCCTGTAAGCGCCTGTAGTCCCAGCTACTTGGAAGACTGAGACAAGAGAATCGCTTAAGCCCAAGAGTTTGAGGGTGCTGTGAGCTGTGACGCCACAGCACTCTACCCAGGGCAACAGTTTGAGACTCTGTCTCAAAAAAATTTTTTTTCTTCTACCATAATTTGTTAAAGAATAAATGCTAAAATTCCTTTATAATACAAAATGGTACCTAAATACAAACAAATAAATATTTGAATTAAAAAATTAAAACCAAAGGTATTTTTTTCCTGAAAGTTTGGGCCCAAAACACGAGTGAGCATTATCCATGGCAGCACATTATACACAGCAAAATACAGTACCTTACCTCACATAATTATTATAATTTTGCAAAAAAGAAAATAGAGCAGTGTCGAGGCAAGCAGGCAGAATCATATCTGCTGAACATTGATGGCCCCTTCTGGCTTTATTACCAGAGCAACAGTGACTTGTAGGTCACAGTTATAAAACAACTGGTTTCAATGGGATCCAGAAAAAGAGGGAAGAAATTTGTACTAGGAACCTTTAGAGTTACAATAAGAAAAAGCTTCTTCTACAGTGGTCCCAACTGTTATAGCTAGGAGTTCCTGGCCATCAAACCTAAAGTCCCCAGCTCCTGTGATGATGGTCACACAGGAGTGTCTTCCCACAGCACCCTCCTTACCACTGAGAACTCTGACATTGGTGCAAAGAATATTACTCATTTTTATCCTTTTGATCATCTTTTTCTAGCCAGTGTTATGATAAAGTCTCTCAAACAAAGCAAATGTTACAACTTGGACCTATTGTCCTTGCAGTTCCCTCTGGGGATGCTGTAAGGCCAACTGTATACTATAAATATCCATTGAGTTATATCCCGTTTGCACATTGGGCACCTAACACTGCAGAATAAAGCTGGTGACTAAGTGTCCAAGGTCTCTCTGAGCTCCCTGGCAGCCCCCTGCCAAAGGGAAACTCAGAGAAGTTTAGAGGGAGCCCTCCTTTCCTAAAAGGAGCAAGCAGACACTCCAGGCAGCATTGCTTTAGTAGGTCTCTTTGAAGTGGCGTGCTATCTAACCAGGTTTTGGGCAACCACCTTACAACCCTTCTGGCTGGGGTGAACAGGAGATCAGTCTGCCCTCTTAGTGCAAAGAGCCAGTAGGATTTGGAAACCTCAGGCTCCATTTCCATCCCTCCCAGAATGTCTAGATCCTATCTGTGTGCATGCATTCCACACACTTCATCTCATGAAATTATGACCAGGCACATGTGAGGTAGGCAGTACAACTCTCATCTGACAGATGAGAAAATAGAGGCTCAAGGAGTTAAGGTGAGCTGCCCACAGAGCTGGGAAGTGACAGAATCTGGACTAGACCGCAGATCTCCTGACTCCCCTGGCAGCTTCAGAGAGTTCCAAGGATAACAACATGCTGAATTGCACAGAGAGCAGGTAACAAAGATGGGAGCCAGGCCCAGCACCGACTCCACTTCACTGCAAACCTACAGCTGCCATCCACCCAGTGAATAAACATTTGCTGCGCATCTGCAAGGCACCCCAGACTATTGGAGGTCCTGATGATACAACTGCGAGCAAGACAGACAGGATCTGTGTCCCTGAGGACACAGAGACATCTCTCTTGTGGGAGAGAGAGATGGTCAATGAGAAAGCTGGGAGGGTGACAAGATCATTCTGGTTGTCATGAGTATCATGGTGGAAATATTCTGGGGCTATGACAGGGAAGAAAGCCTGAGGATGTGGGGTCACTGCTTTAGACAGAAATGTCAGAGAAGGCTTCACTGAGGAGCTGACATTATCTGAGACCTGCATGATAAGAAGGAGCCAGTCATAAAAGAGAGAACAAGCTGGGCAAGGGCCCAGAGGGAAGAAGTAGCCCTCCCTGGGAAAGCCACTGGGGTCACAGATGAAGACCAGAAGGCTGAGGATGAAGCAGGACAGAAGTTGGGCACAGGTCTTTTTCTTTTCTTTTCCTTTCCTTTCTTTTCTTTTTCTTTCTTTTTTTTGAAGCCAGAGTCTCACCTTGTCACCTTCCATAGAGTGCCATGGTGTCATTGCTCACAGCAACCTCAAACTCGTGGGCTCAAGTGATTCTTTTGTCTTAGCCTCCCAAGTAGCTGGAACTATAGGTGCCTGCCACCACACCTTGCTATTTTTTCAAGACAGGGTCTTGCTCTTGCTTGGGCTGGTCTTGAACTCCTGAGCTCAGGCAGTACACCTGCCTTGGCTTCCCAGTGTCCTCGGATTACAGCTGTGAGGCACCCTACCCCGCTGGCTGGCCACAGGTCTTGAGGATGGCATGGAGAGGCTGAAAACTTTCCTAAGAACATCACAGAGGCATTAAAAAGTTTAGGTAGGGTGGCACCTATGGCTCAAAGGAGTAAGGCACAGGACCTATATACCAGAGGTGGAGGGTTCAAACCCAGCCCCGGCCAAAAATTGCAAAAAAGAAAAAAAAAAAGAGTTTAGGCATAGAGGTGACATGATTGGATTTGCATTTTAGAAAGATTATTCTTAGCCGTGTGTGTATGTGTGTGTGTGAGCGTGTGTGTGTGTGCATGTGTGGGGATGCGTCCACCAGCATATCTAAGTGCTGGAAAAGGGACAGTGAAAGAGGGTCACAGAGTGGGGAGCAGGGAAGCCAGTGAACTGCTGTAGGTGTCCCTGTGAACTTTGATAAGTGAGGTGGTATTAAGAATGGAAGAATGGGGCAGATTTGGGACCTGTTTAAAAGCAAAACCATCCAGACTATGAATATTGAAAGAGAACAGTGAGGGGAGGCGTTCTGAATGGCTTCCAGGCTCCTGGCTTGAGCACTGCAGGTGAAGAAGAGGCCTTTGGGGGCTGTTGGAACAAGATAGTGAGGAAGGACCTAGGGGGAGACTGAGGCTGGAGTCCCACCTTGCAGCAGGAGCCCCCGCGACATCAACCCAACCCCTCCCCTACAGGGCAGGCAGGACCAGCAACCAGATAACAATTCCCCTCTGCCCAGAGCCTTCCTGGAACACCAGCCAGCCAGGCCCTGCTGCAGCTGGGGCCCTGCACTCTCTAGATTGGGTTCCTGGAAAAACTGTTCAATTATTGATAAGGAACCCTCCTGACTTCACTGAAAGACTACAACACTCCCTCTCTTCCTTGCAGCCCTGTAGATCTGCATCCTCCAGCTCAGCAGCTGGAGTGTGGGGGAGGGAACAGTGCAACAGCTGAAATCAGCCATAAGAAAACACTCAGCACGTACTAATCACCACACTGTAATCACTTACATTTTCTGAACACTTCCCCTGTGCCAGGCAGTGTTCTAAGAATTCTTCTTCAGAGCTGTAAGACAGCTATAATTATTCCCACGTTACAGATGAGAAAACTAAGGTTAACTCCGATGAGAGGCTTCACCTAAGGCTGAGCAGTGCAGAAACAACAGATCTGAAATTTCAACCTTGCTTATTTAACTCTAAGGGCAGTGACTTCTCTAACTTCGCTGTGCATTTACCTACACTATGTATATAAATTGTCCAAGTTCACCGGAGAGAATATTACTGTCTGACACGTAGAGTATGCATACTACCCAACACCTGAGTATTTGCTTTCCCACATTTCTGTCCAGGGAAAGATACACTCTGCTGCCAAAACTGTATCTCTTCTGGGCTTCTCATTCTCTGATCTGGGGCAGGTGCCTTTCTTTTTGTGACCTGAGAAGAGAGGAAGTCAGGTCCTAAACCCATTTCTCTAATCTTTCCTCATTTACTCCTTTGAAATATTCAATTGTGTCTCTTTATTTGCTGTCTTTGAAATGGTTTCAGTATTCCTCCTCCTGCTCTTCCTCACTTCCTCTTCATCCAACCAGTTCTTCCTGAGGACCTACTCAGCAGTGTGACGGTACGGAGAGACCAATTCAATGGAGCAAAACACGCCTGAGCTCAGATTCCAACTCTGCACTTCATTAATAGTTTTTATGGCCTTGGATGAGTTCTTTCACTGCCCCGGCCTCAGCATTCTCATCTGTAAAATGGGTGAATGCCACACTCTACCTCACATGGGTTGCCATAGAGAGGAAACACAATCACAGCTATGAAAGATCTGTCATGGTGCTTGGCACTCGGTGGTACTCTGTAAATATTTGGTGGACACTGAGACTTCAGGTGTGAAGGGAGATAAGAAGGAGCATGCGTTGCCCCTGCCCTTGACTAGTCCCTGCCCAGAGAAGGAGATAGGGTAGAAATAAACAAGGCAGCCTGTGACGAGGGACACATGGAGGAAGAGATAAAGTTTCCTGAGGACTAATAGGAAGGAGAAATACTTATCGTGAAAAGTACCTTAGGTTCCACAGAACAGCCTAGAAACATATTCCTGTCTTCCTCTCTCTGAAGGGTCAGGAGGATGTTTTTCTAGGCCAGATCCCAATCTGCCCTGAATCCTCAGTAAAATAGGGCAGAAGGTGATGAGCAGGAATCGAGGTGATACTACCAGCAATCGAGGCCGACTCAGAAGCAGCAGAAAGCACCTGGGTCTAGTCGCATCCATGGGCAAGAGCCAGATGTCCAGATGCCCTGAATCCTGGCTCAGATCTAGCCATGTCCTAGCTGAATGACTTTTGGACAAAAGCCCCCAACACCTGGAAGCTTCAGAGACACCACCTATAAAATATAACTAACAATAGCTTCTGTCTTCAGAGTTGTTATGAACGTTATTTAAGAGAACTGCATGCAAGCTCAGGGCATATGGAATATGTATAATAAGGAGCAGCCTTGAACCTTTCCTCTTCTTGCTACACGGGGGATGGGGCTCTTCTAAGACAGGTAGATTTTATTGGCTAGTTAGAATTTTGACAGCTCCATTGTAGAACAGCTAAGGAGGAGGTCCTTGACAATTTTATGTTTTCATTATTCATCAGAAGAAAGTATCAGAAATTCGTGTGTTCTGAACCAGTGGGAACAAGCGAGAACCAGACCCCTGCCTCCAATCTAGAGCTGAGTTCAGGGACAGCATCCATGCAACCGAGTCTAATACTGAATGATGAATGCAACATAGACTTTCCAGGGAGAATAAGCACGAGCACTTTGTTAGCAGCAGCAGCTATCAAAGTGGGACGAGCATTGTGAGGCCAGGGTCATCAATGATAGGTTGAGAGGGTCACAAAGTGTGCGCGCATGCGTACATACGCACACCCAGGCTCCCCTGGGCTCATTCATGCAGTCAGTTCATGTATATATATAACATGACTGTTGAGTAACCAATCAATGGACAAACAACTCCTGAGCAGGAAAGGAAAGAGCTTTAGACCAGGAAAGCAGAACTCCCTTCAAATCCGCATTCTGCCTCTTTCATCTCTGTGTGCCTTACTTCCCTCAATGGAAAAAAATGGGGGTACCATAGGTGGGGTTGTTGGAAATATTAAATTACATAATTAATATGAAAATGGCCTGAAACAATGCTTGCAAAGTAGAAGGGGCTTAATAGATGCTGGTTAAATTGGAATCTGCTAAGGACCACAGAGACATAAAGATTTAACTAATATTTATTGGCATTCTACAATATGTCAGTCCTGTGTCAGGTTCTACGCACACGGAGATGGATAAAAGATGACATTGTTGGAGTCTATATTTTATTTTATTTCTGCATGTGGGACAGACGTACCTAAACATCAGGGAAGACATTCACAGGAGAGATGAGATCCAGCCTGGGTTTGAAGGGTGTAAAGAAGTTTGCAATCAGAGCCACTTCTGAACTTGGCAAGGCTTCTCTGGATATTTCTCGCCTTTGAGTGTGTGACCATAGACAAAATTTAGATTCAATACTTGATTCAATTAGAATGGGTTAAGAGATGCCATTCCTGATATAGAGGGTCAGAGGTAACCTCAGGTCATCTGCTTGGCCAGCGCAAACCTAGCTATCCCCTGCCAGCCCTCTGCACACTCCCAGAAAGAGGCCACTATCACTGGGATGCAAACATGACATGGCTTTCAAATCCCCAGTCCCAAGAAGGTAACAGTCTCTCTGGTGTGCAGTTCAGAACCAGGGTTCCAGAAGTCTTCCCTTTGCTTCTCTAAACCCACACTCCAGCCTCTTCCACCCTTCTCTGGGTCCTTGAGAGGCTGATCTCTGTACTCTGAATAAATGGCACTCCTTTATCCCCCACAATAAGGGGATAGCTTGAGAGGGAGATGGGAAGAGAGAAGGGGATATTATTCCCCTGCCTCCACCTTGCTGGGCCACTATGTGTTGGCTGGGTCCCTGGACCAAAGGCTATAGGTCCCCTGAACACTGGGCTCTCTCTCTCTCAGGGTCCAGCTCAGCACATATCCCCTGTTCCCTTAGGCCTAGGAGAGGTGACATCACTCAGCTATTACCAGCCCCAGGCAACTGCACTGTATCCTCTGGGTCCCCCACACCTTTGTCAATAGCTCCTTTATTAAATGCTCCTTAAGTCACCTAATTTGAGTGTGCCATCTGTTTCCTCCCAGCCCCTGACTGACACCTCCAGGTCCTCAGCCTGGAGACTGTTTTGCTCTGTGCATATATTTTTCTGGATCAGTGGAAAAAATAAGGCTGGAAATTTGGCCATGGCCAGGCTGTCCTTCCAAATCTTTGCACATCCTCTTTGCTGTTCCATCTGGGCCAGCCATAAGATCCACTTTTACTCCCAGTTCTTAGAAAAAGTAGTTTTCTGGCTTAATCAGAAATCAGGAACCTCTTCATCTACAACACACCATGAGCCTCAGCATTAATTTGAATTACACATGCCATGCCCCCCGGGGCTCACCTGGCACAGAGTAGGCGCTCTGACCCAACTCGGACCCTATTTGGGCCACATCACTGGCTTGACTTTATCGCCCGGTGATTCATATCCACTCTGATCTCTAACCTTGTTATTTATACGTCTGTAATGTACAGAAATGTAATTCACTTTTTCTTGAACTCCTACTAGGAACCAAGCATTTCAGATCACGAAGTAGAAGGTGGTAATTAGTGCAGGGAGTTGGCATGTTACTGTACCCACTTCCTGCCTTATCCACTTACTAGCTTGTAGCCTGAACCAATCACTTAACACCCCGTTAATGCCTCAGTTTCCTTGTGTGTAAAATGCATATAATAATATGACCTACCTCTTAGAGGTGCTGGGAGGATTAAATGTGCCAGGTGTGCAAAACACAGACACGTGCATCATGATTATATTCATTATCCTATCTAATCCTCCTAACAACCCCGGAAGTATATGTGATTGTTACCACTTTGCAGGTCTGTCTGACTGCAAAGCCTGGTCTCCACACAGTCACTATGGCCATGCAGATTATGTTGGGGAACAGAATTCAAGAAGGGGCATAGCAAATGTATTAACAATGGCTGCTGTGTATTGGGCCCTCACTGTGTGCCAGAAACCATGATAAGCCCTTTGTATACGTTATCCTGATTGCAACTCACAATGCACAATGATGCTGCTAGGAAATCATTTCAATCTCATTTTACGTGAGAAACTGGGGCACCAGGGGTTAAGTTACACATCTAGGGTCATGTGTAGAAAGCGGCTGTGGCAGAATTGAATCCTGGTGTCCGAAATGCAGGCTGAAGAGCCATGCTCTTAAGTCATCAGGAAAAGACAGAGCACCCACACTTCTCAACTGACAAAACTCAGGAACCCCACTGAAACCTGTCCAGGGGAATCTGCACTGTGAACCCCCTCCTAACATAAACCAGGTCGGCACCCTCTACTGCAGTGGTCAGGAGCAGAGCTGGGCGCTGAGGCAAGCAAATGTGGCATCTGATGTAATCTATTCCATTACTGAATGTGCAGTAGCTCATGTTTTTGAAAAAAGGAAAAAGGAAAGAAAAAAACAGGCTCGTAGAAATGGCAGAAAGGCAGGAGGCCCGGAGCCAGGCCAATTGAAAAGCAGCTGCTGGCATTACCAAAGCTGATCACAGTGGCCATCAGACAGGAAGCAGGAGAGGCCCCTGACTGTCTGGGTCATCACCAGTCTCGCCTGCAGGACAGGGAAGGATGAGGGAGCTCTGCTAAGGCCCCCTCAGCCAGCTCCCACGGCCATGCCCAGCTGTGCAAGGCAGAGGGCCTGCCTCAGAAGAGACCATCTGGGGGACAAGAGCTCCAGTATAGTCCATCCTCACTCTGTGTCATCCGCCTGTGTACTCTGTCACCCACCCTGCTCCGCCTCCGGGGCAGCTGGCCCTGGGGTAGGGGGAGACTTCTCCATTTCCTCCTTACAAAGGTTCACTCAGGAAAGAAGGCCAAAAAGCTGTGAGGGGAAAATAAGATTTAGCTGCATCTCAGCACAAAAGGATGTGGGCTAAAGGACAACTGTGTGTCAAACTCAGTGTGAAAAATATTGGGGCAAAGCTAAGGAGGTAGGGGCCCTCCTGAGAGAGAAACCCGACTGGACCCAGCAGCAGATCGCGGCCCCTGCGGAGGGGCTGAAGCCTGACTAGATCCAGTTCAAGTGCACGTTCAAGTCTTCCTGCCCTAAGGATGGTCTGGTCTCCTGGCCACCACAGCTGTCCTCTGTGACCCCGCCCCTGGACACCCATGATTGGGCCAGGGAAGAGGTCTGTTGACCCAAGATAAGATAGACCAATCAGAATCTCGCTGGGAGGGACATTTCCCCTCCCTGCTCCCACGGTGGGGCGGTTGTTTGGGGGTTTCTTGGGGGTTTTCCTTTTTTCCTATTTTATGCGCCTCTATATCCTAAGTACCTAAAATAAAGTCTGGGTCCTAGTGGGTGCTCAGTATGTGTTTCGCTGAATCTTTTTCTGCACTTACTGGTCTCCTTAACCTCGAGCTGGGGCAGTTCTGCTCTATGGATGGTGAGGAATCTGCAGAAGGAACAGAAGGAGGAGGATGGAGGATGAGTATGGAGAAAGGACGGTCTTTCAGAATATACCCCAGTATCCTTGTGTTCACGTTCTTCTCTTTCCCTAAGCTAACCTGAGTGGGTCTCGATATTTTAAAACCAAGTCTTTCTAACCAAAACAGCATTTCCTCCTGAAATCCTTCCCCAAAGGGATTGGTGAAAATTCCTAGGAGCGCCTAGGAGATATTTTTAGATGAATGCACTTGGAGGCATGAGAGACAGCTTCAGTTGCTCCCCACACACCTTGTCTGCTCTGCCTCCTGAGACACCGCAGGGAGCAGGTGGGAGGCTGCCAGCTGCGGGCCTCTCTGCCTGGCTCCCAATCTGGGCTCCATCCCACCCACTCTAAAACCCAAGTCAGGTTATTTAACTTTTCTGAACCTCAATTTCTTCCTTTGCAAAACAGAGATCATAATAGCACTAATCTCCATGGCTTATTTTGAAAATACAAAGTTCTTTGGACAGTGTTTAGCACTCGTTAGTGCTGGGTAAGTAATAATGTACCTGGTACATTAAACAATCAGGACACACAAAAAACAAATTTATTTTGGGCTGCACCTGTGTCTCAAAGGAGTAGGACACAGGCCTCATATGCCGGAGGTGGTAGTTTCAAACCCAGCCCTGGCCAAAAATTGCAAAAAAACCCCAGAAAACAAATTTATTTTTGTCCCCTATGTCCCTTCAAAATTATTCATTATATTCAATCAATCCCCTGCTCCTGAATGAGAATATGGATGGTTGCATGAGTTTCCTAATCATTGTTAGGCAATAAAAGATCCCATGGTCATTTTAATTCAGAGACACTGACTCAATTCATTACATACATTTTCCCCCACCTCCCCCAAGGCCTGCTGCCAGGAGGCCTGTAAGTCTGGCCATTCTGCTCCTCTACTAGCTTGCTAACCTATTTTCTGGTCCCTCCAAGAATCACATGGAGATAAGAAAGGGAGGAAATGCGGATAGAGAAGTTCTTAATTGGTTGGTACTGTCAAAGGCTGGCTTTGCCCTCTCTGAGTCTGACATATATTGCAAGTTGGCAGTTCCTCTCCTGGGTGTTCTAGAGGTTTTCTGGGGACAGCCATGCTGTCCTACCTATGATTAAACCCCCTCAATGCAGGTGGGCTTTTCGCTTGCCTGGTGGCTTTCCATTCCCCCTCTTAGATGCTCAGGTACTTCCTTCTGGACAAGATCTTTTTCACAATGAACTCAGGCTGACATTCTTACTGCTGTTCCAAATGTGATGCCCCTTTTCCACCCTCTGCCTCACCTATCTCTGACCTGCCATCCTAGGCTGTGTTCCTACTCCTCTCTGCTGCTGCTCTAGCCACTGTGGTTTCCTTGAGCATGAATCAGACCCAGGCCTGTCATATTCCGAAGCTGTAAGGCTCAAGATGTAGCATTCTGAGAGTCACAATGGACTAGAGCTAAGGGTGAAGGCACAAACTCCTTTTCCAAAGACGTCTTCACAAGATCTTTCCTAAATATCAACAACCCCAACACTTCTCTCCTCCAAAGTGAAGAGCTTTGAGCAGCATGCAACTGGGTTTTGCATTTTTCTTTTGTAAATTCTGCATCCCACCTGTGGAATGCAGTAGCTACGTGTATCCTTGGGGCCCCAACTAAAACTTAACTTGTAACCTCTTGTTACCTTAATAATCAACAGACATGTGCACTTGACTTTTTGGCTCCCCAAATGTGTATGATTTCACCTATTCCTTATAGCAACTCTATTGAGGTGGCAGTTTGTTCTATTTTTCAAATGAAAAAACTAAGGCACAGAGAGGTCAAGAAGCCTGTCCAAGATCACCCAGCTGGGACGTTAGAGTCAGATTTGCAGCCATATCTACCTGACTCCTTTGCACTCCACAGGCAGCTTCCCAATGAGGAAGACAATATAAGAGCCCTGTGCCCTTGCTCTGTGAGGCCTGGCATTTGGGCCCTGGCCACTCCCGATTCAGGGGATCTCCCAGAGCCTTGCCTGGGAAGGCAGCAGCTTCCTCAATCCAGAGACACAGATGTGAGACTTCCTTCAAGCAGATCAAGGCAGCCAGCCCTGTGACTGGCAGCTGTGATCAGAGAGCCAGCCAAAGAAAAGCCATGCTTCCTTTGCACATAAAGCACTCATTCTCAGCCATCCACACTGACACAGACACTCACAGACCAGAGCTGCAAAGAGCTGGACAATGAAACAGACACAGACATAAGCAAGAGATTGGTTTCTTTTCTAAACGCAAAACTCAGGTAATATTCAACACGTCTATGCAATTTTCATCTGAGCTGAATTTTTATAGGAAAGTCAGGGATTTCTTGTGCCAAAGTTTTGAGGGCAGATGTCTGGGGGAGGTGTCTGTAAGGACAGATTTATAGCCTGTGGCCACTTCCTTAGGGGCTCAAAATACCCCAGCTCCCTTTTCCCCGTGTTTCTCGCCATCTACCACTTTTCCCTCTCTACATTATTGAGACCTTCTAGAGGGCAGCCCTGGGGTACTTACAAAGATGAGTAACAGTCATACCTACCTCCAGGGCCTGTGGTCAGGTAGGGCGGACAGATGAGAAAGGCCAACAGTGAAAATACAGGATAACAGAGCAAAACGGAATTAGACACACACCGCTGGGGGGCCACAGAGTGGGGAGGGGGCAGGGAGCTCAAGCAATTACCACTACTGCTGACTGACTGGGCCCATCAGAATGGATTCCAGCATTTTCGTGGAACTTGGTGAGTATCAGCTCACTATGGAAGACACAAAGCTTCATGGAGGAGGTGAAGCCTGAGCTGAGTCATGAAGGGCGTGTTAGACAGACTTCCAGAGGGGGCGATTCCAGGCCAGGAGAACAGTAAAGGCAGAGAAAAGCCTGGAAAGGAACTCAGGACCTCTTTGTCTCTGATCTTTCAGAGGCCTGGAGTGGTCAGTATATACCTGATGAATTAATGAAGATGATAAGTGAATGAATGAAGTATGACAGGGAGGCACAGAGGATGGCTGCGGACAGCAGCAATGAGGCAATAGCAGAGCTGCCCGGTACTGCTGTCCACCACGCGCCAAGCCTTTGTGCACACAACATTATTCCATCCTTTCTGTCAGAGGTAGACACGTTGCCCATATCAGAGGAGTGAAGGCATCAGAGGAGCAAACACCTAGAACAGTCCCTGGCACTGAGTGTTATGTGAAGTATTAGTATTACCTTCCCAAAGTCACAGATACGCACACTGAAACCCAGAGCAATAAGACAACAGTTTATACAGCCAAGTCTGTCTCACCCAAATCTCATCTTCTTAGCCCAAATGATAGAGGGGAATAGAGCAATTTCACTTACACAAATTCCACTATACACATTTGAGGGGGAAAAGGAAATTTTAAGAACATGGGTCATTCTTCTCAGCATAATTCTCAGTGATCTATGCCATGGAGTAAAAGTGGAAAAAAGCGTGGATCTAAAAATGTTCCCTTCACTCCTTTCAGTTCCTATTAGCCTCTCAGGGTCAAAGCATCTAGGTATGCCTGTGATTTCCATACAATAAGTTTCCTAAATGCAAGCCTACTACTTTATTTGGGGATCCATCAAAGCAATACTGATCTATCTGGTCCAATAATGGATGTTAAACAGTTAGTCTTACTGTATCCTGGCACAGCTGATAGGTAAGTTAGGAAATTTTCAAAGATAATACTAGAATATCTATTGTAGTCCAAGCAGTTTTTGGAATGTAATGGCCCCAATAATGTGCAATTATGCTGAGTACCGCTCCCCAATTTAGAGATGGTCAGTTGGTCTGTGGTTAAAGGCCTTGGTTTGGCAGCCATCTTTGTGCCCTTTTGTCCTTAGAATGCCTGGGCCATCTGAGTCCCAGTGGCCAAAGTGCTCGGATTTTATCTGAAACCCAATAATCATTTTCTCACCCATGGGTTCATGATGAAAATCTAACGGACCCCACTCTGGCCTTGTGGATGCCACTGTCTGTTTCTCCACCACCCTACTCTTTCTGTAATTAACCTTTGGACCCCAGAAATGAAGGTTCCATAAGAGAGTTAGGAAGTTCTCTCCAGGACAAGAAGGAGCTTCTGAGCTGGAACCTTTCTCTTGATAATCTGAACATCAAAACTCAATGGAGTGTAACAGCCATTGCTTGGTTCCATATTTCTAAAGTGACTCAGCCTGACAAGGCACTAAATAACATTCAAATATTGCCCCACACAGAAAGAAAGAAATGAAAATAAAATCACGCTACTTCATCATTTGTCTCTCATGAATGCATCTTATGAAGATTTTCATTTAAAAGACTAATCTGCTGAGGACTTGGAAAAAACGTATTTGTGTGCATTCATTAAGTCTCCAACTTAGAAGCACATTCTGGGACTAATTATTTTTTAACTAACTAATCAACATGTTTCATTCATAAATTGGGATTTATCAGTATAGCACATGAAAGGAGAGAACATATTATTATTTTAATTTGGTTAATATGCAAAAACGTGCCATGTTTATAATGACCTGCTTTCACTCAAAAGAAGCAGGCTGGAAATGGTAGCAGCTTCCTCTAATGAGGGTTCTGGCTCCAGGCCCCAGCTGCTCGGCACTAGACACTCAGTTTGTGTCCTGACCTAGCAGCGCCTGTGCTCCTGGGTGAGAAGGCAGGAGCGATTTCCTCACAAGGGGAAACACCAAAGGCCTTGTGTTTGTTCTGCTGATAGAACCAGTTACACCCGCTTTGTTAGTGCAAGAAAAGGCCTGGGGGTTGCGGACAGAGGGTGGGTGAGGGAAGGGGTATTCATGTTTGCAGGTTATAAAACACACACACACACACACACACACACACACACACCCTGAACTTGTCAAGAGTAAGGCCCAACTCCACTAATAAGTGATTCCACCATAACCTACTGATTCTTGTATTTTCCCATGCTTGTGTGCCCACTGTCTTATGTGCATCTTCTCTACCATGCAAATAAGTTCTCTGTTCTGAAGTTCCCCAATAAAGGGATTTATTTATCAGCCCTACCTGGGTATCCCATTTGCTCCTGCAAACATGTGTTTGTTACACACTGTGATTTAGAGCCACTGAACCAGGGCCCCAGGTTCACCCAGTCTATCAGGAGCCTGGGTTATCTCCCCAACCAGGGCAAACATCGGCTCCAGCTTTGAACCAGGCTCATTTTGTCCCTCTGGCTGACAGAATTGCTCTGGCCTCACCTACAGTGCGGGGAGGGTGGGGGTGGGGTGTCACCCCTGGCTTTCTGTGATACACTGGAGCCGGGTCCAGCTGCATTCTTTTTGTCCAGCCCTGGTGCCAGCCTGCCGAGGTCTCCACCCGGGGACATCCTGATGTGGCACATTCTAGAGCGGGCGCCGCTTTTGTGTTTTAAAGGAGGACATTTCCTCTTCTGTTTTTTGTTTTGCTTTGGTGGGGTTTTGTTGGTGCTTTCCCTCCACTGGAGGAGCTGTTTCGGAAAGGCGTGCACATGCTCATGGTAGAAAATTTAGAAAAAGGAGAAAATCATCCATAAAAAGTACATCTATACAAGATCCCACTACCGGGAGACAGCCAGCATGCATGCTGACATTTGGGGTGTTTCCTTCTGGCCCCGTGCCTGTGGCAGAACAGGTCTTTTCAGGGAGTAAGAACAGACTGGGCTTCCTCTATGAAGCTTTGGATATGAAGCAATACTGAAGTGAGAAGAAAAAAATTGTGGTGTATTTTAAATGTGTACAGAAAACACTCAGAGCCACATGATAAATGGCAAGAGCATATCCGTGACTGTGTGTAAGCATATTTAGAGTATTACAGTGATTATTTGTATAACTGCATGTGGAGGTTCTGTCCAAAGTCTAAGCTGGTAAATGTGAGGCCTAGTCAAATGACTTTCCTGGATCCTCCCCACGTCCGTGGGCCTTGTATACTTGCATTTGTACTTATATCATATTTGAGATCACACTACCTTCACATTTTTACATCCTGATGTATTATTTTGTCAACCTTTTTATAAGCCAACAGAAATTCTTCTACAAGAAGCTTTTAATTACTACCCAACATTCAACTATATAAACTTACTGTTTAAGCTTTCACCCATTATTCAACATTTCAGATGATTCTATTTTTTTTTTTCACTACTCTAAATAATACTGCATTGAACATCTTCCTATGAAAATCTTTGCAACTATCTGGGCTTATTTCCTGTGGATGGATTCCTGACTGGAACATTCCTGGGTTAGAGGGTGGGCACATTTTAGAGGACCATTTTATTTCATTTCTCTCAATTTGTTTCCAAACAGGTGGTACTGTTTGGAAGATTTTTCATTGTTATAATTAATATTTAATTGAATACATTCTTTTTGTAAAAAAGTTAAGGTAAGACCTAAGTCTCTTTTAACCACCCCCTCCCATCTCTGAACCCCACAGGGGTAGCCACAGTTTTCAGCTTAAGAAAACTCCTGTAGCAATATATATACTAAGTTATCCATGTTCCCATATAAAATTATGTATCTATGAACTAAAAAACTTTTGTGTTTCTTTATAGCCATAGAAATCATGATATCTTTGTATGAATATGAATTATTTCTATATGAATGGTATAATATGGTATATGTATCATATCGCTTATTTATTTCCTGTATACATGAAAATCTACCCCATTCTTTCTACTTTCTATACATTTCCATGGGATAGATATAGCCTAGTTTTTTTAGCTAGTCCTCTGCACATACTTAGGTCCTTGCACATATGTAAACCTACCCCATTTTTTCTAACTTTCTATCCCATTTCCATGGGATAGATATAGCCTAGTTTATTTAGCCACTCTTCTGTGCATACATATTTGGGTCCTTGCAATCTTTTCATTTTCTGCAAATATTGCTGTGATGCGTATACCGTTTTCTATAAGCAAGAGATTGGAACAAGCTTTTTCTCTACTTGAAACGGGAATAGAATTCTTGTGCACTTTAATTTTAATAGATCTTGCCAAATTATAAAGGATATTTTACTTTACTTGTATTAGGGATATTCTAGAATGTCTCGGATTTGGGTTTAATTATCAAGGATGTAGTTCTGAAGTTCTATCATGTAGGATGTCACCCAAAGGTCTGTTCATGTATTCATTTATTCCATCTATCTCTATCTGCTCAGGTGCCAGTATGGTCTCTGACCCATACTACACAGTCAACAAATGTGGGTTAGGTGCTCTCCCCTTCACCAGCCCCACCCTAACCAGACATCTGATTCCTGTCAGCACACCTGCCAACCCCTTGCTCATCTTTCCAGATAGAGCTCACATGTCCTGTCTTCTGGAAGCCCTCCCTGGAGCACCGGCTGAGTGAGGCAGCCTGTCTTCAGTGTCTCCATGGCATCCTTATTGACTTGCCCTGCTTACTACAGTTTGGAATTTAGTTATCGCTCCCCTATTACAATGGCTACTCTTAGACTTTTAATAGTGCATGGCTTTTGGGTATCAACTGATAAACGTCTGCGGACTACTGACTGACGAGAAGTATGCACGTACAGGAGTCTGTCGGTTTTTGCAGGGAAGGGATCAAGTGGCATGCAACTTTCTTCATATAGAGCTTAACAGGAAAAGATTGCCAAAAACAAAATTAGATGGCTAACAACTGACACTCATAAGTGATCATGATCTTGATAAGAATGATGAACAATTGGTAAGTAAAGTAAATCACACACTCTCCTACCCACAAAAAGTCAGAACTACTTTCACCTCTCAGGAAAGTATTTATACCAGTACTTTTCTATGTAATATAAAAGCTTGTTATGCAATTTATTTTTTTAAAATGAATCTTGGGGAATGATAAACAGCAGCTAGAAAGCCACTGAAACAGTTGGGCTATGGTGATTTTATTACCATATATGTCTGGGTAGGATCCCAACTATGAAAGGAAGTATATGGGAGAAAGACTAGAAATAAATACAGCCAAATATTAATAATGGTCGTTCCAGGGGGGTTGGGGTGATGTGTGCATTTCTTTTCTTCTTATTTTTACCCTCCTAAACTTCCCACATTATTTTTCTATGTATATAAATTCATTTTTAATTAGAAAAATAGAAATGAGTCAACATGTTCAGCTATTAATGATTTCCTAAGGAGAAAGTTTTAAATACTCTGGGATGTGCACATGTATATGATAGGAGAAAATAATTCCAAGAAAGTTAAAAATATATACTAATTTTCAGATTTGATAGTAACACATTCAATGTGTCAGGGACTGTACTAGGGGAAAAGGGTTTAGTGGTTAACAAGTCTGGTACACTTCCCACCCTCACAAAGCTTATAGCTTAGTAAGAGCCACAGATTCAAATATCAACAAGGACCAGGCAGAGAGGAGAAAGGACTGGAATCCACCAGCAGGTCTAGTCCTAATATTTGCTAACATTTGGAGGCCCAGGGCAAAAATATAAATGGAAGTCCACCTACCATATATCTAAATACTTGCAAGTTTTTAGCAAATTTAAGTAACTTCTGGTCTCTTACCTTGACAAATATATCTTTATAACCATCTAAAAGGCCAAGTTCAAATTCAGAATTCTCAGATGTCTTGGATTTCCTTTGCCTGAAGATGATGACATAGGAAAAACTGGTCCCCAGGACAAGGTCCCCCCCCCAACATACCATCTGCTCTTCTTCTCGTCCCATGCCTGGCTCCATTTCACACAGCAAGGGACTTTTGTGCAGGTGGGTGGACGCCCTGGCCTGCACATCCCAGCTTCATCCTCTCCACTCCCACACCACAGAATTTTTTTTTTTTTAAACTAGCTTTTCTTGGCTATCTCTTGGGTGTGTACTCTGGCAGTGTTGTCCCTCACCCCCAGGGAGAATTAACTGAGGAAGAGGTCTCTGCAGACTCTGGAAGCAGGTTTGGGTCATTCAGGGTGGGAATTCCAGCAGCCTGGCATAGAAGAGGCCCTGCTGGTATCACTGGCTCTTAAGACTCCGCTGCACATTTGGAAGAGAGGCAGAGTGGGGTTCTCTAAAGCATGGGAACAAAGGCAGGGACCCTGCTTGCCAATATTATCACCTGACCAAGTAGGGATCATGAAGATTGGAGAGTAAATGCCTCATCTTATGACAGCAGCAGCTGCTCAACTCCAGCCCCAAATTACCATAGCTGGGAACATGGATCCCCATGGCCACAACTACCTTTTGAGGAGAAGACACAAATCTGGATTTTCTTATTAAATTGCTTAACTCTTACATGTTAATTTTTGCATTATTACATGTTAACAAGTAATAATAATAATACTAAAACTGCTCTGTAGGCCACATTAAAAATATTTGTAAGTCACCTGTGTGTGACCTCTATGGAAGGAAAGAAAATCAAGTTCCATCTACATGTTACTTGGCCACTGTTAGTTCTGAAAATGATATCCTCTAATTCATTAATGTCACTTGAGCTGGTAAGTGAACAGTGATATGTCTCCATGGCTGTGTATATGTTTTAATTTCATGCATCTTCTGTTCCCCAGCAGAAATCCAAATTACTTGGCACCTTCCAGTACTGATGTATGTGCCTATTAGCTATCAGGAAAGACCTGACGTAGGCATCTGTTCTGGCTTTGATCATATTCTCCTCTGACCTGCCATCTTCACCTGGGCGCATGGTTCTCACTGTACTGCTCATACACTGCAGCTATTATCTCTTTCCATGGCTGCTGCTTCAAGAATTATCTCCTCATCCCTGGGGCCTACCACAGAGCCTGTCATGTGGTGACACTGAGTACATTTTGTTTGTTCTGAACTGAATGCATTGATGTTTAGTTCTCTGCAACGCCTCACATCTCCCCAATAACAGATTAATAATAATCAGAGCTGGTATTTCTTGTTCATTTGCTACTAGGTAGATGCTGTGCTAAGAGTTTTACACATATTCCCTCAGACAATCTTTTTAACTAACTGCTCAACAATTTTTATATTCATTTTCTAGATGTAGCAACTGAGAGTAAGAGAGATAAAAAGACTTCATTACAAGTCAATCAGCTGGCAAATGACAGAAGTGGGACTTGAACCAGTTTTGTTGGATTTGAGAACCCTGTGTTCCTAACCTGTAAGCCAGTGCTTCCCTACCTGTCCTGGAGTTGCTTTTGGACTTAGTACATAGATGAATTGTCTATTTTGATTACTAGACACTCGGTTAACTCAATATGCATTTATTTCTGCATGTCTTAGAAAAAATAAATTATAGCATCTGTTTTTGGCATGTTATATTGATTTTTCATTTAACATTAGTGATACAAAATGTTCCTTTTAACTTGTTTACTTAATTTTGAAAATACTGAGTCCATTTTAAAATAATGTTGAGTGAATAATAAATAATATAAGTAGTACAACAATATAACACAAATTATGTATCTGAATATAAAAAGTACTAGACCTTGAAAAACACTGCCTGGAAAATCACTATATATGGCTTAAAAAGAAACACACACATACACACACACAAGGAAACTAATTTCTAAACTCTCATCATGCATTAACAAGTTTGTAGAACATTGCTTAAAAAATGTATCTCAGACCCCATCTAATGAGACTCCCAGCAGTCTCTAAACTTCTAAATTTGAAGTGCATTTATTTTCCCCCTCTTTCTATTTTTAGAACTTAAATGGCTGAATGAATTAAAAAAATTGCCTCTAAATAAAAAATGAGCCAGGGGCCTGGAGCTCTCCTCTGCCTCATTTCAACTCTGAGCAAATGGTGAATTACAACACCCCTGGACATAGCGGTTTGAACTACCAAGCTGCCAGGCTTTTAAATAATGGCAGCACAAAAATGTGGCCATAATGCTACCTATTTCCCTCACTAAATTATTTATACATTTATTATATTTTACATGGGTTGTTGAACCTGAAGGTACTTTTGTGGGGGCTAGGTCATTTCAAGAAGCCCATTACTGAGAATCAACCTGACTAAATTAGAAACTGGCATATCCAACTGTATGTGATATTGCTTATTAATATTATACGATCACTAGCTCTGCAGTTGCTTTGGGGTGGTGATAACTCTGCGTGTATGTATGGATATGTGTGTGTGGCGTGCACTATCCACAGGCTCCAAGGCAATCCACTTCATTAAGAAGCTGTTTAACATTGAGAGTATATCAATAAAGACTAGCTTAATGCAATGGTGGAACTGTACCTAAAATGATTCAGCCAAATGAAGCTATTATCCTGTTTAATGTGTCTTGCACAAGATGGAAACGGCTTACTAAGTTTGTAAAATCACTCCCCAGGATTTACAGTAACTGCTTTGCTATGAGATCAGCAGTGTGGTCGAAGTTTTACGCCAATAACAACTTCACACGTGCTATTAGGAATTACTCTATTTTCCTCCGAAACAACACAAAACAACAATACAATTGAGAGCACTGGTTGCAAAATGTACCAAAGTATGCCTGTTATTAAATTCAACATAATATTTATTGCTTGGACTTACAGAAGAAAGAAAAAAATTAATTCGACCTAAATTCAATACTCATTTCATAGGCCTACTATGTGCTAGATATAATTCTAGACTCAGGGCATGCAAAAGAAAAAAAAAAGAATTCTTGATTTGGAGAACACTGTGGGTAGGACCTAGTCAATTACATAACAGTCAATTTATGTGGCCAAGTGTCTATGCCAACCTAGGTGAAAATGTCTACCTCTGCTTAGGGATCAGGGAAGGCCACAAAGAGAAGCAAGCTTGAGTAGGAGGTCGCTGGACAAACAAAACAAAAAAAGGTGTTTAAACTTCTTGCACATAGCTGGGCATAGTGGCTCATGCCTATAATTCCAGTCCTCTGGGAGGTCAAGGCCGGTGGATTGCTTGTGTTTAGGAATTAAAGACCAGCCTGAGCAAGACCCCATCTTTACTAAAAAGAGAAAAACCAGTTGGGTGTTGTGGGAGCCACCTATAGTCTCAGCTACTAGGGAGGTTAAGGCAAGAGGATTTCTAAAGCCCAAGAGTTTGAGGTTGCTGTCAGCTATGATGCCATGGAACTCCATGGGGTAGAGACAGGGTAAGACTCTATCTCAAAAATAAATAAATAATACATAGATAAATAAATGAACAAATAATAAATATACACACATAGAAAGGACTTAAGTAATTGCATGGTGAATATGGAGACACCTGTGACTCCTCTGAAGGCTTTTTCTTCTTTGCTAGCAGAAGGAGGTCTCAGGGAAGGTAAGCTCATGTCTGGTCTAGACAAAGGCATGGGACTCTGTTCAGACCAAAAAGCTATAACAGGGAGTATGCTGGCGGGCCTTTGGGAAAAAACCTTTCCTATCTGATCAGAGAAAGTTCATGATGCGAAACTCCAAGCTGTTTGCAGCCTGCTTTTTCTTGCTTCTGAATGCCACTGTGTGATGACTGAAACTGTGACAGACATCTTCAGACTGTGGATGGAAGGCCAAGAATGTCCAGAGATTCCAGCCCAGAGCTCAGACATTCTTGGTCTACTAGCATGGCAACCACCTACCTCCAGCCTTCTTAATGTGTGAGAAAAGTAACCTGTCACTGTCTGAAGCACTCTGTTACCTGCAGCAAATGACATTTGTGACTTACTGCAGTTTTGTGGAAACTCAAATTTTTCAGGGTTCTTGGAGCAATGCTTGTGGAGAGTTGCAAGAGATGATGCCAAAATTCCAGGCAGGTGCCAGATTGTCTAGAGCCCTGGTGCCATGTTAAAGGAGGTTGGCAGTACTTTTCAAACAATAAGTCCTCTTCCAGTGGGGTACACGAGATTACTGCAGGCAGCACACACAAAAAGCAGTCCATAATCTTGAATTGCACAAAGAGAAATTCAGTTCTTTGCTGATTATCCTCTTTTAGTCCTTCGAATTACATAAAGGAGACCTTTCCAAACTGTACTAGAAATTCATCAACCTCTCTCTAATGTTAATAATCTTCCTTTTTAACAAAGAGAAAGAATTTCACAGATTCAAGGCTTTTGATATGCATGCAGGATCTAGGAGAATTTCAATATCTTTATTTTGTTTTCATTGTCTTAATTTTGATAATTACCTCATGGTTATAGAAAGTATAGCAGTATTTTCTTTTATTTTGGGTAGTAAATCAAGTCTCCTTGGACATATATTTTAAATTTTTTAAAAAATTCAGTCAACTTACATACTTAAATAAATGATAGTGCAGAAGTTACAGCAATATGGCAAAAATTGTGATGCTGGGGAATGAAAATCACGAAATTTGAAAATTATGGTTGAGTACCTCAGGGAGCCACTGAAAGTGAGCAATAAAGGAATGTAATTAGTCTCCCCAAAGGAAGATTCAGGCCAGACATCAAGCCTGAAGACAGCTTTTGCACACATGAAAAAATTCAGGTGAGAAATAATCAGACTTGAAGTAGGAGATGGAGAGGAAAAGGAGATGCTAAGAAAAGAAAATGAAGAAAACTTCGGTATAAACTTTCAGAGGATGGAGAGGGAGAAGGAGGAATTTGGGATGACTCTTAGGTTTAGCTTAGGCCACTAAAAGAATGAATCATGGTACCATTAAATGAGCAGAACATGGGAGGAGGGAAGACTAGGGCTGGCAGGGAGAGTGATGGGAGCCACATGGAATTGGAGACCCCTCCTGAAACATTGATGGGCCTGTGGACTACTGATTCATCCAACCATCAGCAACTGCCTGATGAAATTTGGAAACTTGTTAGAAATCCAAATTCTTGGCTCCACCCTGTACCTACTGAATCAGAAATTCCAGTCTGGTTTAACTAGTTCTCCAGGTGATTCTGATGCATGCTAAAACTCAAGGATCAGTGGGCAGGCACAGAGCTCTGAGTCAAGATACCTGGGCCAAACAACTGGGTTATTTTAGACAAGACCTTTCCCTGGGTCTCAGTTTCCTCAACTGCAAATAGAGGACATTGACTTGGCTATATGACCTCGAGTCAGTTGCTAAACCTTGATGGGTCTCAGTACCTCACTTTCAAATATTCATCTCCCCCTTCTTCTTTAGTCATAGAACTCCAGTTTTTAACTAAAAACTTTGGCACTCAGAATAAAGACCTTACTTCCTAACCTATTTTGCCACAAGTTATGGCAATGGGCAGAGAATGGAAGTGATGTTTAAATCTTCTGAAGAGTTTCCTCAAAGAGAAGGATCATGCCTTTCTCCATCTTTTTCTCTGTCCTTTGGTCTGGGATGCAGACATGGTAGCCGGAGCTTTATCAGTCATCTTGGATCATAATGGGGAAGTCACACTTTGAGGAGGGAAGAACAATGAGATGGAAGGAAGCTGGTTTCTGGCGACACCTTGAAGCCACCTGGCAGCTCTATATTAATTCTTCCAAACTTCTTTTATGTGAGAAAGGGACTATTTTGTTTTAGCCATTCTTATTTTGTTTTGGAGACTTCTTACATTATAGTAAGAAATCTCTTGTACTTTATAATTTTATGAGAAAATACCATTTTTTTTATGAGAAAGCTGAATCAGAATACCTTTGGAACAGGGCTTGGGAATCTGTATTTGCTGACATCTTGTGAGAACTGATGCACTCTATAGTTTGAGGTAGGATGATTAGGAATCAACTTATATCATTGTGGTTTAGTAACATATACCTATATTCTAAGAACATGAGAGTAAGAAATTTGGATATAAAAGGAGAGGATAATGTTTAGTGTTTTTCTAACCCACAGGGATAAATTTCTTTGCACATTTTTGCTTAAGAGTTTAGAATCAAAACTCTGTACTACAAATCATGGCCATATGGAAATCATCAGACTAACTGGACCAATGCCTGTGAGTTTACGACTATGTTGGGGCTAGAATTGTGATCTCTCACTCGCAGCTTTCTGACTTCTGGACTCCACAACTTCCCTGGAAGGTCTGAAAAGTTATTCTTTTCCCAGAATTGCAGGTAAAAACTCTCCAGCCTCCCCATAGAGTGTGAGATGGCAACTCTTCAGCAATATGGCCACGACTTTGTTAGAGGAAGTGAAGTGTGTCCAATCAAAACAGCAAAGGGTAATCCAGGTAAGCAGTCCATCTACATAGGTCGCTGGAGCCACAAAAGAATCCAAGTCATCCCAATACAATGCACACACAGTGGAAGCTCAATCGCCTGTTCCAGATCACCTAAATCGTTGCCAGTTTACAGGGACTTCAAGGGAAGCATATCTGTGTGCTGGACCTTTCCAAACCATTTATTCAATAACAATGCCTCAGAGAAACTGGCTTTAGCACTCTCCACCAAAATGGCTATCCACTTCATGTTAATGATAATACCTCAGATGGGAAGGCAGAAGAAAAACAGTGTTTAAAATGCAGAAGGCTTGAGCAGGTTTGCAAAATAGCAAACACATGGAGAACAGCAACCCAGCAATTAGTTGTTAAAAAAAAATGGTGTTTTCTGAGTAAACATGCACACTTTTCAATACTGAAGCATGAAGATCAGAAGTGGGGTTTAAGAAAACTAGCTAGCCTTATGGTAGTGAACTTCCAGTTACTCTTGAAAAAAAGGACATTCTAAAAGTGATTTCATCTTTCTTCCTTCATAGGACCTGCCTTTGGATATTATTATTATTTTTTAGTTTCATTGAAATACGTATTCCACTATTAGATCAGAATGTTTATTAACATTGCCAGGTAAAGTAACTCCTGAGAATCAATCTTCTGAAGTACTGGACCATATACTTGCCCAGACTTGTCTTTTCACTACAGCTCACTAACCAAAACCAACACCAAGGACATCATGTCCTTCTATTCAATTACAGAATGCTCCTGGGCTTATCAACTGCTTTAAATATTTCTGTATGCAATAAGCACATGCTAGTGTAATTTGGAGTAGAGTCTGATGGCTTTTTAAAAACATGAGTGTCTTATGGATATTAATTGAAGCAGGGCTGCTATACTGTACAACTCTAGTGGGTAGCAATCACATACCAGTCCGTCGGGCCTTATGGAGCTGCACAGTGCATAACCTGGCCAGCTTGGGTGGTGGTCCTGATCACTAAACATTACACAGGCCCCTAGGGAGACTGGGTGTAGGCTGACAGGGTGTGCTTCAAGAGCCCTGGTGGATAGAGCTAGAGTGGTGCAGAGTTCACCCTGTGTGATTATGGGGTGAGATTTATATTGCCTACCAAGCTTTAAAAGAGGCTGGTGAAAGAGATATTAATGCCCTTCTTCCTGGAAGGTTCTAGGTTCTGGGTGTGGTTGACCTCAAACCCCAGAGGGGACTGGGCAGTAGCCAGCAGGGTACAAGCATTTCCTAGCCTATAACATCTCTGACGGAGTGTCAGCCCTCACTGCACTGGACAGGGAGAGAGCCTTTTTTAAATTATTATTTGGTAATACCAATGTTAGGGCAGAGCTTGCTTTCCTTGCAACCCATTGCTTCCTGCTGAGCATGCTTCATGAGAAGGGCTCTCTTCTGCCAACAGAATGTTCAAGCCAGCACTCATCTGCAACTATAGATCCCTTTGGAGATCCTAAATGGAGCTGCTGAATTGTTGTCATGGTTACCACGGGACAGCTTCTGAAGCCAGAATGTTTTCGAGGAGGGCAGCCCTGGCTGGGTATCCTAGGTTTCTGAGTAGGCAATTGAATCAAGAGAATCGATTTCCTCTTTCTCTCCCATGCTTCCAGTCCCTAAGCAGAATCCTGACAGATGTCTCCAATGATCACTTTGCTTCAGACAAGCCCAAACCTATAGCCTGAAAAGCTCAGACTGCCCTGGAAGCACCTGACTATGGCCCTGAGTGTGCCTTATCTTTCTACAAACCAAGACAGGTTCCTAGATTCCCTCCTGCATGCTTTTAGGCAAAAGACACTTGTGAACTAGTTCTCTGTACTTACCATGTTAAAAAGGAACTTACATTTTTGAACACCTCTTATCAGCCCAGAACTTCTCAAGTATCTCATGTAATTTATAAATATACCGAGGGAGGAAATATCATCTATGTTTTACCTATGAGGAACTAAGGTATCTATGAAGGCTTGTAGAGGTGATGCTCAGGGATGCACACAGGATATGGCAGAGCTGGGGTTCAAATTCAGTGCTATTAGGCTCCAAAGGTACTCTTTCCTCCAAGTCATGGCCATTTTATTCCCTGAGAAGAATTGGTAGCTCCAAAACATCCTCAACAATCCACCGGGCACAGAACATCTGTTTGTTCTTTCAATAAACATGTCGGTAGTCTGCTCTGCGCCAGACTCTCTGCTGACCACTGGAGACAGAAAGATAAATCAGACACAGCCTTTGCCCTCAAGAAACTAACCTGCTGACAACCAGCTGTAATTAAAAGACAGGATTCTACATTCACTGGAGATGAGGGTCAGTCCGGGAAACCACTCTGGAGGAAAGTTTTATTTGCCTGTTTGTTCATTCATGTTTTGGAGATCCATTCACTGATGCTTGGCAGCTGCACTGTCCTCTCCTCAAAGAGCCCAGAGTCAAGCAGAGGTCTGGAAGATAAAAAATATTCCAATATAGTGTGATAACAAGACACAGGGCTGTGGACGCTTGAGAGAATTCAGAAAACACTATTGGTAGCTTTTGAATTAATTCCTAAAAGTAAAAAGCGGCTTCCCGAAAGGAGAAGAGAGGAAAAGACATGTAAAAAGGCATTGAGAATATGTTTGGAGGAAGGTAAGATGTTAAGGTATTACATTGCCCTTAAGGTATAGTAAGGCTAAAAACCATACTAAGGAGTTTGGCCTTCTACAAGCAGCCATAGAAGAGATTGAGGAGGGAGCACTAACATAAGACTTCAATTTTAGAAACATGTAAAGTGGACTAGAACGGAACGAAATGGGGGCTTTGCCACCGACGCCTACAGCAGCTGTATCTCTATCTGGGAGACTGTTTCAGATGTGAGTCTAAGACATACTGGAGGAGTCGGGGTGCGGGTGGGTGAAGGGAAGATGAAGGGAAAGTCCCTCGCACAGTCTACGTTCTCGGCAAGCGCACACGCAGTTCTAGGCACCGCTCGGGGGCTGGGACCACCCGTCTTCCCTTCCAGATCCCTCTGGGGCGGAGCTCGGGCCAGAGCACGTGACGCCTGGGGCACCACCTTTACTGTGGGCAGTCTTCTCGCTCTTTCTCGGTTTCTTGGGTCGCCGCTTTGATCGCTAACATCTTGACTCAAAGCCGTAGTGCGCGACGAATCCGTTCTCTTTGGCGCGTCCCCTATTGCTCCTCCTGCAAAGCCCGCTTGGGGAAAATAAATACCGAAGGACTCCTTTGCCCATACAAAAGATGGCGACCTGCTGTGCTCAGTCTGGGTTGGGAAAGAGGGTTCCAGGTTCCCGGCTTCACTGGGCGAGCTGCAGACGGAAGGGGCGTCTCTCGAGGTAACTTTTCGACCTTCCTGGGAGGGGCTCTGAGCCCAGGGGGCGTGGTCGTGTTTGAGTTTTAACAGATGATTGGTCTTCTGGTAGGGGGGGTGGGGTGTTCATGCTACCCCACCCCTCCCTCTTCGAACCGGAAGTGTCTCTTGGTCTTTCCAGCTGGTTGTCATTTCACTCGGCTCGGTCCTGAGGAGAAGGACTCAGCCGCGGCTGCGGGACCCGGGCACCGGGAGGTGGTGGTGGCGGCGGCGGCGGCGGTAGCAGCGACGGCGGCATTGGCGAGAGCAGAGAAGGAAGAGGAGGAAGAAGGAAAGAAAAAGAAGAGCCAGGTGGAGTCCACGACTACGACAGCGGGGACTACAAGACTGGGGTAAAGCGGCGGCGGAGGCAACGACGGCCCAGCAACCGTGAGGAGAAACAAAAGCCTTCTAAATTATAGTTTTAAAAAAACCTGGGGAAAAAGAGAGAGCTAGCCAAGGGGGGGAGGCTCTTCTCCTTTAGAATAACTACGGTATTGGGGTTATCCTTTTTTTCTCCTCTTTTTTTCACCCCCTGCGGAGAATCGAACTGAGAGAACTGAACAAACCGCCTCTGGGTCCCATGAGGGAAAAAAAACCCGGAGCCGCAGAGAGGGGAAGAGGCAGAAACCACAGGACCTTCCAGGTCGCCCCTTTGGTGTCCGCACCGCCGGGCCGTCAGGTCGCCCTCGTCGAATCTCGCTAATCCCTCCTGATCGCGACCTCTCCCCACCCCCCAAGAGGGAGAAACGGGTGTTTCCAACCCCTTTCATGGGGGAGAGGAAGCCGGGGGGAGCCCAGGAACAGCGACCACAGCAAGATCTGCACCCGGAGCCTCAGGAGCAGTCCCAGAGGCCAAAATTGCACTCTGCGAAAGAGCAGAAACAGGACCAGGAACAGCAGAAACCTCCCTGCAATCATCTTTCCATTAGTCAAAGCTGATTTCCTCTCCCACAACCAGGAATTAGGAATTCACCTCCCACCCCAGATAACCTAATATAATCTATATATATATAAATATATAATATATAATGTTCTTAAATTATTCCTGATTTTTTTAACCAAACTGCCAAGAAAAGAACGTATTCTCCCCGTAGCCCTATTCTAATTTTTATGTGAGTGAATCTAAACTGCTGAGAAAGACCATATGTGATTGTTAAATTATATATATATATATATTTTTACTCTGCGCAATGCTTATTCTTCTACATCCATAGATGCTTGAGAAGCTGTGTTTTTGTCATTCATGTACATTTTCCTTTGGAAAAAGAAAGCGCCTATTTTACTAACCAAAGACTTGATTTTTACCCTCTTCATTTTTATTCCCTCCTAGAAATAAGCCCAATTGGATCCATGTCAGTGTTTTAAGAGATTTTTTTTTTTCAGTTGTTTTTTTTTTTTTTTTCTTGCAGAGACCAGAATTCCAAATCAGAACAATTTAGGGTGATAAGCTACAATCTTTGAGGTAGCTATAAATAAGACATTTCAAGCAAACAACTTAAATTTTGAGTAGAGAAAAAAAGGCGTTGAGACATCAGATTATCGTTTTTTATTGTGAGATTCTATCCTAAAAATAATAAATGGGGGATTACGGGTTTGGAGTGCTAGTGCAAAGCAATACTGGGAATAAATCTGCTTTTCCGGTCAGATTCCATCCACATCTGCAGCCTCCTCACCATCACCAAAATGCCACCCCCAGCCCTGCTGCTTTTATAAATAATAACACAGCTGCCAATGGCAGCAGTGCTGGGTCAGCTTGGCTCTTTCCTGCTCCAGCTACCCATAACATTCAGGATGAAATCTTGGGGTCAGAAAAAGCAAAAAGTCAGCAACAGGAACAGCAAGACCCCTTAGAAAAGCAGCAGCTTTCCCCGTGTCCTGGTCAGGAAGCTGGAATACTGCCTGAAACAGAGAAGGCAAAAGCAGAAGAAAATCAAGGGGACAATTCTTCGGAAAATGGCAATGGGAAAGAGAAAATAAGAATTGAATCTCCAGTCTTGACAGGATTTGATTATCAAGAAGCCACGGGGCTAGGTACTTCGACCCAACCCTTGACATCTAGTGCATCGTCTCTTACTGGTTTCAGTAACTGGTCAGCAGCGATAGCACCTTCGTCCTCTACAATAATCAATGAAGATGCAAGTTTCTTTCATCAGGGAGGGGTCCCTGCAGCTTCGGCTAATAACGGTGCTCTGTTGTTTCAAAATTTTCCCCATCATGTCAGTCCTGGCTTTGGAGGCAGCTTCTCTCCTCAGATTGGGCCTCTCTCGCAGCACCACCCTCATCACCCTCATTTCCAGCATCATCACAGCCAGCATCAGCAGCAAAGGAGGTCTCCTGCCAGTCCCCATCCCCCACCGTTCACACATAGAAATGCTGCTTTTAACCAGCTGCCTCATTTGGCGAATAATCTTAACAAGCCCCCCTCTCCATGGAGCAGCTACCAGAGTCCCTCTCCAACACCCTCTTCTTCCTGGAGTCCAGGAGGTGGTGGATATGGTGGTTGGGGAGGTTCCCAAGGCCGAGATCACCGCAGAGGGCTGAATGGTGGAATAACACCCCTGAACTCCATCTCGCCTTTGAAGAAAAATTTTGCAAGCAATCATATTCAGCTCCAGAAGTATGCTCGGCCCAGCTCTGCCTTTGCGCCTAAATCCTGGATGGAAGATAGCTTGAACAGGGCTGACAACATTTTTCCTTTTCCGGTAAGATTATGTTCCATTAATAGATTAAGATGAATAAGGAAATAGCATGGTGTAATATCTGTAACTAGAGAGTTTGACTTGTCCTTATTCACATCAGAGCACTTCTTAGATAAAAAATGAATTAATTACTAGAGCTTATTTTAGCCGGAGAGGAGTATAATTTGGAACAAAATATTTAGCTGTTTCTTTTGCAATTTTCTAAATTGTAGCCTTAATCTTGCCATAGATAATTATGAATATAGTACCAAGTATCTAGTGATGTCAGAATTATTAATACCTTTCTTGCCTGACAAGAGAATCAGGGTCAGTTTTTTTTTCTACTTAATATAAGAATAAATTTTGTATATATGTAGGTATATTTCATTGTGGAAACCAATGAATGTTTTCTGCCCATATGAAGTAATTTAATAACTAAAAAAAATGCTTTTTGACACTCTAAAGTAGTGATTCAGGTAAAACCTATTGAATTACAAGGTTTTTGTTGGTTACATTTTAAACCTCTTTGAACCTTGAGGTTTAAACAGTCTGAATTGATGAATTCAGCAATTCCTCTTAAATCTTTGCAAATTTTGGCCTACCTTATGTGAGTAAGGACTTCTGGTAAGAGAGAAATGCTCTAAATGACTTCTTAATCCCCATTTATTTTTGAATACTATGAAACCGTTGATTTCAGAGTGACTCTGTGCCTTTCACCCATTTGTTTATTTTCCAGTGTTAACACTAGGGGGGTAGATAATTAAACTGTTCCTAAAAATAGAGCTAGGCAAAGATCACTTGTCTTTCTTGCTACCAATAAGTCCTTACTCTGGCAAGAGTCATTGTTTGATGTTTTTGAATTAATGAGCAGCCGGTTTAGTTGATACAGATTAGTTGATACAGATAAGATAAAAGGAATTTTATAGTGAGCTGAACATAAGATGCCTCAATTTATGTACTTGGGGATATGGTCATTTATATGGGTTTGAGAAATATATAGGGTAGTAACAAGCTAACATTGAATCCAGTCCTCACATCAACCCCACAAGGTAAGTTCTTTTATTATCCTCATGTTACAGATGAGGAAACTGAGTATCAGAAAGAAGTAATAACTTGCCCAAAAGCATGTAACTGGTAAGAGCACAAATTCTAGGTTAAAAAAAATTTACAAATATGTATACATACATGTGTGCATATATAATGTGCTACAACTAGAGGGTTTGAGAAGTCTTTCTGTGAGGGCTAACAGATTACAAAACAGTTGCAGTATACCCAAATATGATGTTAGCACAAGCAGAATGATCTTTTTCAATTAATAATGAGTTGAGGGAGAGGGGATGTTTTTGTCGTGAGAACCTTATGATATTCCAAGGAGTTAAATCTCTATGCCTTCCTTAAGGATTCAGGTATAGTATAGCTTAAATTGTTTGGTTATATTTAGCTTTAGATTTTTTAAAATGATTTTTATGCCTATTTGAAAAGCTGTTGGGATTTGATTTTAGAGTTTTTTTTAACTCAGTCTATGGAGCAATTGGTGCTTTGGTGGTCAGATAAAATGCCATTTAAGACATTGACAAACTCAAGTCTATTTTTAAAAAATTGATTTTAATATTCCTTTGAAAGTAAGTTTAAAGAAAATTTAATGCAATAACTTTTATGAATTATTTCTATACTGCTTATTTTAGAAATCCAAGATGGCATTTTATACATTTGAACACACAATTTAGCTCAGGACCGAATATACTTTCTGATCTTATTTTGCTGTTATATTCTGACAGAATCCAAGATGGCATTTTATACATTTGAACACACAAGATTTAGCTCAGGACCGAATATACTTTTCGATCTTATTTTGCTGTTATATTCTGACAGAATGAATTTGTGTGACCTCAGGGTCTGTTTTCCATTCTCACCTCACTACCTTTTGATAAAGTTTCACGTTGGGAAAAATGAAAAGTCCAGAAAATGAATAAAATATGCATATATGCATGTTAATATTTTCTCCTGTTGGGCTAATAGAATGTGTTTAGTGCATGGAATTTTTTTGATCAGTTTCTTTGGTGATTAAGCTGATTTATGAAATGAAAGACTAAGATTAATGCTAAAAGATATTGTTAGAAAGTAACTGTTTACTTAAAATTGTGACCCATTATGGCTGCAAAAAGGGTGGATCAGTGCTCCTGGCTCATATATGGTAGGATTAGAAAGCCAATTGCTGATTTCTGCACCCGATCCTCACCATTTGTAGGAGTGTGTGGATGTGTTTGTGTGGAGAGAGAGAGAAAAATTGAGAAAGAAAGAGCACAAGTTGAAGGAGAGAGAGCTAGCAATGGGGCAATTTGAAAGTCACAAGAGAAGTAAGTGATTTCAAAAAATCTCTATGTCAAGAAACTGCTAATTGGGTTTTGAAAAAAATCATAAGTAAACTGACCATTGTAGTTCTAACTTAATGAATGCAGTTCTCTTTGTGTGTGTATAAAGCAATAATTCTTTGGAATTAGTTTTTTGGCAAAAATTTCCTTTTTGAGTTGATATGAATAACTTGGGTTAAATTTGATTTGAAAAAAACAAAAATGGAACGTTTATTTGACTGGGAGCCAGAAACTAGGTTGTGGTATTGGCTCTATCAGAATTAGCATTTAGGGAGGCTCAGTTTCTTCATAAAATGTGGGGTGTGATCTAGGTGATCCCTGAAGCTCCTTAAAATTCTAAAGCAACCTACTGTGAAATTTAGCTAAACTGTTAATAGCTACAATCTACGTTCTTCTTTCTACACTCTCCTGTCTTATTTAAATTTATAACTTTAACACTATTAATTTTAGGAAAGAAATTTTATAGATATTAGCAATTTAATTTCAATTGCCATTAAAAAGAATTCCTTAGGTATTATAAAGAGATATTGAAGTATAGCACATGGTATTGTTATATTAAAAAAAATAATTTACCCAAAATATAGCTTGTACTGGGCAACATTTATTTTAATTTGAAATGAACCACAATGATTTTTACTGTTGTTTGCTGCAGGTTTAGATAGAGCAAACTAATACTCTTTAGAGAGTAAATTAAAATTAATGATAACATTTTAAAATTAGTTTTTTGGTCTAATCTCAACATTCTCTCCTTCCCTTTTATTCATATTTATCCATCATGAGTAGAGTTTCAAATATTTTAGAACCCTCTGTAAGTTGACCACCCAAGGGACCGTAAAAATTGGTCAACATATGGGAGTTGTCAATATGAGGAACTAGGCCTACTGTACTGATGTGCACATCTGGTACATCTCCAATCTGAAAATTAGATCGACTTAAGGAGGTGGTCAGTGTAGGTAGGTGGTCAACTATGGAGGTTCTACTGTATGTCAATAATCCCCTAAGCAACTGATAAAGGGAAAAAATTTTATTTTGGAGATTTTTTTGTATTAAAATTTGTTTCTAAGTTATTTTTGCTTAGCTTAAGATTTCATAAGATGAATTCTTATGGACTGCTTGAAATCCTGTTTTTAGACACAAATGAAGCAATAGGCATTTAATAACAGCTTATGTGCTTATTGTGTTGTGTTTTACATGTATTAACTCATTTAATTTGTTCAATAGTTCTATGAGGCTGAAATTATTCACAAGATTCAGCTCTTAACTATTATACTACATTGAATCTTCACATGATCATAATATGGGGTTGTGGGAGAGAGAAATACCTTCTAGAAGCATGTAAGATGACAGGAAAGGTTTTTAAGCCATACATGATGATCAGAAGCTGATTGTAGTTAGAGATTTAGAAGTAGAAAATAATAGAATGTAGTTGTTTATAAACTTCAAATGTTAAACTTAAATAATACTCATCAATACTTTTGTTTTAATTTTGAGTACATGCTATGTACATGCACTGATTTAGACACTTTCACATAGGTTATTTGACTTCCTATGGTTTCCCAGGATTTCTCAACCCTGTTATATTTGGTTTTATTGCCCAGATTTCTAAATGAAAAAACAAGGCCCATATTCATGTGACTGTAGGCATGATTTGACCCTTACTTTAAGGAAAAAAGAAATCCTACCTGTCCTGCCAAACATTATCTTGGAATTCTGATGTCTAAACCAAATACTGTATTTGGATACCTGCCAATAATTATATTTAAATATAACATTTCTTTGGAGGGCTGCCTAGATCTTCGGTTGTTAAAGGAGAGTAAAGGAGAATTGCCTAGTATATAGGCTGACACCCTCTTAACTACAGCTCAATTATGTTCCCATCTTCATTAGCTTAAAAAGAAAAGACAAAATCTCTATGTATGTTACAAACATTATCCTAAAACTTAATAGGGAAACGGTTTAAGAATTTCCTTGGAGCCCATATGCTCTTACTTTAGACATGAGCACCTCTGATGTGTTAAATTATCTTAATCAGGAAAATAATCCATGTCACTTTAATAACTCTCCTAGTTTTGTCTGTGTATGTATCCTTTAAATTATATACTGCATCTTATATTTGTAAATGAAAAGTTGCTGCACTGTTAAGAATTCTGAAAGTCATGGTGAATTGTTAAAATTGTCTAATATGCAACTTGATTACATTTTCTTGTTTCTTAATACAATATATAGTCCCAAGAGAGGTGTCTGTGCAGGGAACATTTTTCTTTGACTTAGAAGGGAAGAGACTAATTTTTTTATATTTGAAGTGTGAGTTGGAGGGGTCTAGCTTTAGGAGAATTGAGATACTGAACAAAAGCCTACCAGCTATAAATTTCCCACTGTTTGCAGGAAGCCTCTTAACTAGATTTAATTGCTTTTCTGATGGAATAGAAACTAATTCTGGGGCAGAGTTTTTTGATTTTTGTTGTTACAGCCTTCAGAGAAGCCATGGAGTATGATCAGCACATTGCTCCAACATATTTCAGGAAAAACCTGTTTATCGCAAGCCTAGTGAATGTGGTTGTTGCTAGTTATAACTAGAAAGATGCTACTTAGTCCATGGAGTTTAAACTTTTGAGAACTTGCTGGTAGTTCATGAGAAGGAAATGGGAAAATTAGTCTTAAAATTAACATATGCCGGGTTTGAATTTTACAGTCTAAATTCATTTTCCTTATGACTTTTCTTTGTCTTACTAGAAGGAAAATAAGCTTGAAGGTTCATTGTCACATTTTCAGCACTATATTATACATATGTATCTCATTGCAGATAAGATAATAGGAATAAAGTGTTTCTCTTTAAGGCAGAAAGCCTAGAAAGTTAGCATTCGTTTTAATTTTTGTGATAAAACTAATTTTATTTTGTTTAAGTGTTCAAAAGAGTTTGCAGAAATTAAAAATGTTTTTACCAAAATAAATTTAAAGTAATATATGTATTTTTAATTCAAATTTAGTGTAAATTCTCATCACATTTTTTATTATTGAAATAGAATGAGTTCCATATTCAAGTTTTCAGAAAATACTTCGTGAATAGAAAGATAAAGGTGTAGATCTTATTTTTAATCAGTTTCTGAAGGTGAAACATAAATAATTATTGAGAAAGATTATTTTGTGAGTACAAAAAATACAGTAAAGCATAGGCTGTGGATCCAGACAGATTTAAGTTTGAATATAATTATTTAATATAGAGAGCTGTTTTTAAAATCTATAAATAAAATAAAATGAATGTAATTTTTTTTAAAAAAAAGTTTGACTCTAAATTCTAATTAGCAATGTGACCTTGAGTCATGACCTTGAGTCATGAAATTAAAGTAATTACAAATATAGCTTTGGTTCTTGGGAAAGTTTATTTTTTATTTTTGAGACAGAGTCTCAGGCTGTTGTCTTGGGTAGAGTGCTGTGGCATCACAGCTCACAGCAACCTCAAACTCTTGGACTTAAGCAATTCTCTTGCCTCAACCTCCCAAGTAGCTGGGACTACAGGTGTCCACCACAACACCCGGCTATTTGTTGTTGTTGTTGCAGTTGTCATTGTTGTTTTTAGTAGGTCTGGGCCTGGTTTGAATCTGTCAGCCTCAGTGTATTGGCCAGGACCCTACCTACTAAGCTTCAGGTGCCGCCATCTTGTGAAAGATTTTGAACAGTGTTAGTCCTTTTAAACGAACTATAGATGCAACCCAAGACAGACAAAAGATTTAGAAGAATTATCAATTTTCTTGAAGGGAAGTCTTACAATTGTATTTTTTCCAACTGTATCTTAAACTTTCATTAGCATTGGCAGTCTATATCTTTTAGTATTTTGAAAGATTTTGTCTAGTTCTTTTATTAAGAACTTTAGAACATTTAATAGCTTTTGTACACATTAAAGGAGATGTATATGAATGGAAAATTTGTGATTTTTTTTTTTTGGTAAGAGATAGGAAAGGCTACCGTAGATTTGAATTGAGTATACTTTGGCTTTTCTTCTGGAATCTTGTTCTTTTATTCTAATTAATTTCATTAGCACATATTTTTTGAGCACCTGCTGTGTTAGGGGCTTTAAGACTATCATAAAAATTATTTGAGAATATATTTCTGACCTGTGCTAATCTTTGAGTGACATGGAACATGCATTTTTGCCTATTAGACATTATACATAAACAAATTATTAACTAGCTTAATAGTTTCATTTCTTTTTTTTTGAGACAGAGTCTCACTATGTCACCCTTGGTAGAGTGCTGTGGTGTCACAGGTCACAACAACCTCAAACTCTTGAGCTTAAGGGATTCTCTTGCCTCAGCCTCCCGAGTAGCTCGGACTGTAGGCCCCTGCCACAATGCCCTGGCTATCTTTTGGTTGTAGCTGTCATTGTTGTTTGGCAGGCCTGCGCTGGATTTGAACCTGCCAGCTCTGGTATATGTGGCTGGTGCTCTAGCTGCTGAGCTACAGGCACGGAGCCTAATTTCATTTCATTTTAATTGATAAGCTGTTTAAGACAGACAAACAATTTAACTTTAGGTATGACAAAAACATTGTATAAATGACATTCCGAATATTTTATTAATGAGCCATTAATGTGTTTATAAAAATGCTTGTGTTTGGAAACTTTAAATTATTGGGAATTTATTTATAGTTTTCCAAACCATTTAGAAACTTATAAATATATGCTAGAAATTTATAAATATATGCTTGCATAAGCTGCCACAGACAATTGCACATAATATGTATTTCTTTTTGTGCTGTGACAAAATGGTACCACCAAAGGCAAACTTTAATCTATGAATAACAGAACTCAGTTCCCATTATCTGTTTAAACAAAAGCTCCACTGGCTACTTATAGGTACTGTCTCATGTTTACAAACTGAATTATTAAAGTTTAAAACCTTAAGCTTTACACATTGAATGGTATGTAGGTTGGGAAATTTCTACTTGCTGAATATTTATCATTTGTAATAGAACTATGCTATAGTTTATATTTAATATATAACATTTTAATAATAGTTCTAATATTCTTGAGTAATGCGTCTTTTCTTTTCTTTTTTTTTTTGAGACGGAGCCTCAAGCTATCCCCCTGGGTAGAGTGCCATGGCATCACAGCTCATAGCAACCTCCAACTCCTGGGCTCAAGCGAGTCTCCTGCCTCTGCCTCCCAAGTAGCTGGGACCAC
>CAUYQV010024914.1:0-10725 GCA_963574575.1 Galagoides demidoff | reverse complement strand
AGCCTCAAGCTATCCCCCTGGGTAAAGTGCCATGGCATCACAGCTCATAGCAACCTCCAACTCTGGGCTCAAGCGAGTCTCCTGCCTCCGCCTCCCAAGTAGCTGGGACCACAGGCGCCTGCCACAACGCCCGGCTATTTTTTTGGTTGCAGCCATCATTGTTGTTTGGCGGGCCCAGGCTGGGGATTCGAACCCACCACCTTAGGTGTATGTGGCTGGCGCCTTAGCCAATTGAGCCACAGGCGCCGAGCCACTGTGCTGGTTTTATATACAATTTGAAATACTTACAACAAACTGGTTAGCAGCCTTCACTGCACTTTCTTTTTTTTTTGAGACAGAGCCTCAAGCTGTCCCCCTGGATAGAGTGCTATGGCATCACAGCTCACAGCAACCTCCAACTCCTGGGCTCAAGCGAGTCTCCTGCCTCAGCCTCCCAAGTAGCTGGGACTGCAGGCGCCCGCCACAATGCCTGGCTATTTTTTGGTCGTAGTTGTCATTGTTGTTTTGGCAGGCCTGGGCTGGATTTGAATTGGCCAACTCTGGTATATGTGGCTGGAGCCTTAGCTGCTTGAGCTACAGGCATCGAGGCTCACCGCACTTTCTTAATTATTGTGTTAAAACATTTATACTCTACACTTAGTAAATTTGACATGTACCTTTGTAAAATGCACCATAGGTGTGGTCCAAACAATTAAATCTTTGGGTGTGGTCTGAAGCAGACAACTCTCTTTATAAAATGGTCGACCATTGGCTGGGTGCCTGTGGCTCGGTGCCTGTAGCTCAGTGGCTAGGGCACCAGCCACATACACCTGAGCTGGTGGGTTCAAATCCACCCCGGGCCTGCCAAACAACAATGACGACTACAACCAAAAAATATCTGGGCATTGTGGCGGGCACCTATAGTCCCAAGCTACTTGGAAGGCTGAGGTAAGAGAGTCACTTAAGCCCAAGAGTTTGAGGTTGCTGTGAGCTGTGATGGCACAGCACTCTACAGGGGACAACAAAGTGAGACTCTGTCTCAAAAAATAAATAAATAGTTGACCATTATAAGGCAATCCATTCTCTTCCCAGTGAGTTGAAATGCTGGGGTTAGTTATCACACATGAAATTCTGTCCTATTTTGAATGTATTCCTGTTCCATTTCCTGGATGTAGCACCCAGGGTCTCTCCTCATTCTCACATCCTGCCTTCTCCATTAAATCCTTCTCCACTGCTGGAAAACTGATTCCTTTTCTACACAAAGGGAGGACTAGTCACCTGTGTTTAGCTGTCCTTAAAAAGCAAAGTATGAAAATAATGATTAACCGTGGACACCCCTTCAGACTGGTATATTTTTAAATCAGAGCCTGTCATTTCCAAGGAACTCCTTCCTAAAGTAATGCTTTAAGCCTAGTGTTTTTGTTACTTTCAGCCATTAGCACCTGGGGGCCAGGAGTGGGATAGTCCTGTGAAAACACTTGTCTCTCCCCTTTTTAACCCTTGAGTTACAGGGAGAGCCGGCTGAAGGAAGGTGAGAGCTGGCCAGAACAGCAACGCTGTAGGACTCACACACGTGAAGCGGAGACCAGTGACCCGTGCACTGGGCCTTCTCGCCCACTGCTGCTTCTCTTTTCATACAGTAGAATAAAAATCCACTTATGTTACTGGGTAGTGTAAATAGGCCTTTCACCCTGCACCAAAGATCTCTAGCACGCACTGTTCTGAATCTGTTTCTGGTCAACTCAGTTGGCCCGAATGCAGCTCTAATGACGCTGAGGTCACGGGTTCAATACCAGTGTGGTCTAATTACCAATAAGTCAACTGTTTGGGGGCCTCGGCTTGTACTTCTCAACCAAGCCGGCCATTTTGCATATGCCCGGCTTTGGTCACACGAGGGGAAAGTGAGAGACCAGAGATGAATGAGAACAAATCTCCCACCACACTGGGCCGTGTAGTCCATGCCTCCCTGTTGGCAGGTCAGCCGCAGGGCTCTGGATATGAGCAATGAGAACACGGTTTTATTCTGGAACCACAGGCGTCAGTAATTGGCGTGTGCTCCACCCCACCCTGCAGAGAGGCTGCCAAACTCTGTCTCAAAGGACTTATTATTCTAATTTAGAGGATAGGAGTTGGGGGGCCCAGGGTTTTAACAGGAATGTTTTCAGTTACCACTGATGCCTAGGAAAATGCAATCACAAAAATCAGATGGATTTGTAACACTTCTTTTGAATTTCATTTTTTATCACGAAGAAAAGAAAAACCTCTTAGAGATAATTTGAAGGACGAGGAAAGAAGAAATCCGGGTCACCAACACAGTACAGCACAATTAGAAGTCCTTTTTTTTTTTCTTTTTAAGACTTATTACATTTCCATTACCGTTTTGACACACCATCCAAATAGCATTTTACAGGAGGAATACACGTTGTCAGACGAAATTAAAATCGCCCACCGTCTCTGACAAAGTGACTATTTGAAATTTTCCGCAGAAATTTTTAGCCAGCTGTGTTTCGGGGGACGCCTCGCAGATACAGGGGTCTTCACAAGTGCATCGTTGACCTCTCCCAGGAGAGAGAAGACACCCCGGTATTCTCCGAGCTGCTCACACTGCCTATGCCAAAGAGGTTTCTACTAACGAAATATTCAGTACAGTATCATTTGGAAACCATCAAGAGGAAGAAACCTCCCCCGGCCTGCTGTGCGCGCAGCAGAATCGGGGCTCCCCTTTGGAACGCACCGTAATTTCTCATGGAAACATTTTGTGAAAAGCCAGTCGTATATTCTAACCCCTAAGTATGAAACCACGGGTCCTTCTAACCACACAAAACAGCTGTGCCCTCCGAGGGGAGGTCATCTGCCGCAGTCGTGTTTCTTTTTACTTTTAAAGAAATGTCAGACCATGTTTTATGCAGTCCTTGTGACAGGGTGCTGTTTATTGTATCACCAAGCTGCCGTAACTTCAGGACGAGGAAACTGCCATTTATTTGGAGAGTATATATCTTTCTGACTTGCAGGAAAGATGAAAATTAAGAACGGCCCTTTCTCGGAGTGGGTATAAGTATTCTTTGACAGTCTCCGACAATATTTCAAACATCTTCGTCAGACCCATAAAATCTGATGCCTGACTCCTTGGCCCAGCCGAGGCTGGGCTGGAGTGAAGACATTTATCCCAAGAGTGGTGCCAGGACTGGCGCTTGGCAGATGTTTTAACCAAGAACTTTAAACCCGCTTGCTTGGTGCCCCAGAGGACACCAACGGGTTCATAAAGAAATCACACGACTTTAGGACCCGAATGGTAGTTAATGTTTAACACGTGCCAGGTTCTGTATGAAGCATGAAACATGCATTACCTCAACTTGTCCTCACATCTCTGGGTCACTGTTACTATCCCTGTAAGATACTGGTAATAAGATACCCTCATCACAGGTCAGAGAACTGAGACATAAAGAAATCAAGTAGCTTTCGCCCAGTTCACACGGCCGGAGAGCGACGCATCAGGATTCAAGCCCAGGTGTGGTCAACACACGTGCATCCCATGATGCTTCCCAGGCCCTGTGTCCCCCATCACAACAAGAACTGTGTCCCCAGTCCTTCTCCATTGCTATTGCTATATAAATTGTATCAGAGAGGGTAAGTCCCCTCCCCACGGGATCACAAACGTGTGACAGCTTGTGTTTGAAATCAGATCTGTATGACCTCAAACTCTGTACCCCAATGCCAAAGTTCTTGACCTGGAGAGCTTTCTGGAGGTGAGAAGCAAAGGGAATGTGAAACATTTTTGAAAACCTGCTGTAGTTCTCAATTACCTAGGATCAGGAAACAGCAGGCGGGGAGATGGGGGTGGGAGGATTCCCTTGAACAGCATTTACTTTAGATTCTGTTTAAAATTCTGTTTCAGGCTCGGCACCTGTGGCTCAGTCGGCTAAGGGCCAGCCATGTACACCTAAGGTGGCGGGTTCGAATCCCCAGTCCGGGCCCACCAAACAATGATGGCTGCAACCAAAAAAATGGCCGGGCGTTGTGGCGGGCGCCTGTGGTCCCAGCTACTTGGGAGGCGGAGGCAGGAGACTCGCTTGAGCCCAGGAGTTGGAGGTTGCTATGAGCTGTGATACCATGGCACTCTACCCAGGGGAATAGCTTGAGGCTCTGTCTCAAAAAAAAAAAAAAATAAATAAAATTCTGTTTCAGGGGCCTGGAGTAGTGGCTCCTGCCTGTAACCTTAGCACTTCCAAGGCAGGTGGATTGCCTGAACTCATGGGTTCAAGAACAGCTTGAGCAAGAGCAAGACCCCATCTCTAAAAAAAATATAGCCAGGCATTGCAGTGCCCACCTGTGGTCCCATCTACTTAGGAGGCTGAGCCAAGAGGATGTTGAGGTTGCTGTGAGCTATGGCACCACAGCACTCTATCAAGGGCAACAAAGTGAGACTCTGTATCAAAAAAAAAGTAAAATAAATAAAATTCTGTTTCAATGTGTTTTCCTATTCTAGGGTAGATCATTTTAAGTTTTAGGAACTCTAAAAGATTTCAGGAAATAGTATGGATTGGACCAAGCTCATGGAGACCCATGGTTACTAAGGTGAGTGCAACCCATTAGCATGAGTTAACCCAGCAGCACCTTGCCGGGTCCTGCAGTTAGACCTGCCACCCTGCAGCCTGGTGGAGGCCTCCTGGCAGCTAGAACTCTCTGGAAGGATGGGGAAACCATGAAGTTCAGATCGAGTAGGTGAAGCAGCCATAAACTTTATTCTGCTTAGAGAAAATAAAGTCACACAGGAGGCCAAGGGCCAACAGACAAATTGGCTTTCCCCTCCTCTTTGCTGGTCCCCACAGACTTCCACCACCACCCTCAGAGGAGGGGAGCAGAGCCGCGTGGTGGCAGATGACCAGATAGGTGGGCTGGCTTCTAGCCCTTGCTCCGACACTCACTGGCCTTGTAACTTTAGACAAGTCGCTTAACCTACGTCTTTCGACCTCTATTTCTTCATGTTTTTTTTCTTTTTTTCCAGCAGATTTGTATTAAACGCCAAATGAAATGCTCATATTTCATCAATGACATGAAGAAGTTAGGCCAAATGGACGCTGTGGTCCCTCCTGGGGTTGAAACGCCGCGCTGCCCCTCTGACACAACGCCCGGTCCCCTTTCTCTCCTCTCCTCCCTTCCATCTCTGCTTCCTCCTTCTGTGACCTGTGACCTCGGAGTCTTTCTCTGAGTCAGAGAAAGTAGAAGCAGAGAAATAAAGATGAAGAGGAAAGAAATTCACAGGTATGTGGAATCTTTTATTTCTCTCTCTCTGGTTCTTTTTTCTGCCTAAGCCTGGATGGAGGTGGAACATATTCTTAGTCAAGCATCACGAGAATGGAGAAGCAAGACTCAATTCTGATATGAGGACAATTGAGGACCTAGTACAGGGTGGGGGGTGGGAGAAGGGGGGAGTGGAGAGAGTGGTTGGGGGGGTCAAGGTGTGTGACACACCTCTTGGAGGCAGGACACAATTATAAGAGGGACTTCACCTAAGAAATGCAATCGGTGTAACCTGGTTCTCTGTACCCTCAAAGAATCCCCCAACAATAAAGAAAATAAATTAGTGGGCAGCACCTGTGGCTCAGTGAGTAGGGTGCTGGCCCCAAATACCAAGGGTGGCGGGTTCAAACCCGGCCCTGGCAAAACTGCAACAAAAAAATAGCCAGACGTTGTGGTAGGCACCTGTAGTCCCAGCTACTCGGGAGGCTGAGGCAAGAGAATCACCTAAGCCCAGGAGTTGGAGGTGGCTGTGAGCTGTGAGTGATATCATTGCACTCTACTGAGGGCTATACGTGAAACTCTGTCTCCACAAAAATAAAAAATAATTAAAAATAAATTAGCATATTAACCACTAAAAAAATAAAAAGAACTTGAAGTCAGACCCCTGTAAACACTGTATAAGCACTTTTCTGGGTTTTAGCCCAGCTAAGAACCAACAGTGACCAAGAAGGAGACTTGTAAAGGTCTCTTAAGACCAGGAAGAATAAGGAAGTCTTGTGGTTGGGGCAGAGGCTGAACATTAATTGATTATGGCTGGAAAAAGAACTACTCAGTTCTAGTTTTCTAATTTATTTTTCTATCTTATCTTGAGGCGATTGATTTTCCTATTAGAAAAGTTAACACAAGCATTCGAAGAGAAAAGCCAGAGTTGGTTATCATTGCTCTCAATGAGTTCAGATCTCCAGGTCCTAACATATTGTACCACCAGAGTCCATTGGAAGCAATGAAAAGTGAACGGCTGTGGGTACTTTCTGCACAATTTGGAAGAGTGAGAGACGTCTCAGTAAGCTGGAGAGGACTGAATAGTTTTCTAATGTTTACAAAAAAAGTAGAAAAAAAGATACTATAAATTAAAGACCAGTAGGGTTAATGATTTAAAATTGGGCTTTGAAAGGAAGGGTTTGTAGGTGTATTTTTAAAGGAAAGCGATGATTACCATTTTGAAAGGAAAGTGGCGGATCACCAAGAGTCAGAAAGGGTTCACTAAGGATAAATCACGCCCGTCTCACCTCCATTCTCCTTTCGGCATACGGAATTGCAAATCGCATCATAAATTACATTTTAGCAAGACATTTGACAGAGTCTCCCCCTTAGATCCTGATGAACCAGATTTAGAAATCTGAATTCAATGCTGGTACCGTCAGAGAGATTAGCAAACCCTTGGATGGCTACCTTCAAAGAGTTTAATTAATAAATGACTGTCAACCGAAAGGGAGGGTTTTATGTCATTGCCATAGAACTATCTGTCCTTGGCCTCCTCTGCTAAACATTTGCAGTGACTTAGATGAAGACCACGGTGGTATGTTTATTAAATCAGCTGATGACAGGAAACTAGGAGGGATACACAACAGACTTCGGGTCTCTAATCTGCTCATACAGTCTGAGACAATGGGCCAATTTTCATAAATTTGCAACAGGAGTAACTGCCCTAGTCCATGCTGACAAACACGCCTTGGGCTCCTTAAAAGACCAGATGGGGTGAAGCCAAAAAAGCTTTCCTGAGTGGTTAAAACCCGGCTTCCACCATTTTATTTTCTATGATTAGACCCCCAGAAACGATTTGTCTTCCAGACTCTTCGTGACTGGTTTTATTTTGTGGTCAGCATATCTCATCCCTTGGCTCTTGTGAGGATGGGCCCCCAGGATGACTCCTCAGTCTCTGTCTTGGCACCCTGCTCCCCAGGAAGATGTTTCCAAGTTTCAACCTAGAGTTACAGCCCCAGTGCTTTGCTCCCCTTCCTAGGGAGTAACCCGCAAGGTCCTCAGTGACCGTCCTGGGTTTGTTGTGAGAAGCTGCACTATCCTCCATCCTGCAGGCTCAGCTTGATTTCTGAAGCCATCTGAAGGTCTCACCAACTGTGCTTTGCCCCTTATCATTTTGAGAGTAAGACCTCTGTGGGATATGACAAAGTTTGTTAGGTTTAAAAATCACTAATGCAAACACTAGAACAATAGCTTGCATTTGATTGATTGCAAACCCCAAATCCAATGTGATCCCAAGCTCTGCTATACATATTGGAGATAATGAGTCCATCATAGGAGAAGTGATTGTCTCACCCCCCACCCCCATACTGATGAGACAATGCTTGGTACCACATGGACAAACAGTGATGAATCAAAACTTCCTTGGAGGAGAATGGCTAGCAGAGTGAAGAGGTTTGAAACCAATAAAATAAAACCTAAGTTGAAACTGTTAGGTAGCTAGTTAGAAATTCAGCTCTCCCACGGAGAAGGACAAAGGCGAATCCCCAGTCCCCCATCTTGGTGCCGCCCACCTTAATTACTCCCCAAGTGATTGCTCACACCTTGGGGGAGGAAGGAGCACCCTCCCAATCAATCTGCCAGTCTGAGCTTAGTGTGCCAACTGCAGGAGGAGGTTGAAGACGCTCTGGCCTAACAACAGGTGCAATGGAGTCTTGAAGGTGCCCTGTAACAGCCTGAAGGCTAATTATCATGTTATTAGCTTTAATCTACACTGCAGTCCACACACACCCATAAGGGGCTCTCGGAGAGGCTTAGGGAGGTCTGCAAGAGCAGTAAGACCCTATTTCCAAGGTGATCTCTGAACCACAAAGTAGGATAAACTCAGACAGTATAAGATGGAAGCTCCGACCATAACCGAGGCCTCTTTGCCTACTTGCTATGACAATAAGGTCCATTTGCTGTCTATGGTGAACATATCTTGCTCTGTGAGCCTGTTTCTTGCTCTGTAAACCTATCTTTCTCTTCCTTGATAAACTTAGTTTTACTCTTGCCTTACTCTGGGGTGTGTGGTCATTTTTCGACCAAGAGTGCTCCAAGAGCCGAGGACACAGGCAGCTGCCTGAAACCCTGACATTTTAGGATGTAGGCAGCTGCCTTGAAACCCAACAAAAATTTAAATGTTTGGCTTTGGAAAGACCCTAATAGTTTGAAACCAATAAAATAAAACATAAGTTGAAACCCACAGGTTTTAGGTCTGGCATGTGAAGAAGAATTGGAATTACATTTCTATGAGATAAAGCAAGCATCGATAGGTGAAATGTCCAGGAAATCATTCCTTATAACAATCTCTAAGAATTAGACCTGTCCAAGACTGGCCCAGGATTCCTTAGGATATTCTGAATTCCCTGTCATTAGAGGTGCTCCAGAATACACCCTTATCTGCAGTGTTACAACAGGAATGCACCAACCAGTGTGTCAGTTCACTAGAAAATCTTCCAAGCCTTCTACAGTATAGACCCGTGATTTTATAACTATACATCTGATTTAACTTGGGCTGTTATTTCCTAATTCTTCTCATTTACTATTCCAAGAATATATTCTGGAGAAGATATATGGTGTCTCTTTTTGAGTCTGTAAGGCCAGACAGAGAAAAATTAGAAAAGACCAAGATAAATTCTTGCTTGAAGATACAGCTGGTAAATATCTGCTGGGGTCTCCAAAATTCTTCTTAATTGTGACAATCCTTGCCTTCACCCCAGTTCCCTGGAGTTCTTTGAAATATGACCTCAATCCTGTCCTGTTATCAGACTCTGGACAACAGGTCAGTTTGTCTCCACAGCCGCCTTCTTCACAGATGGGAACCATTCCAGGACAGTGTGGCCAAGCTTGGTGGAGGGGCCGTGCTTACTCAGGCACTGGAACATGCACCAATGACCCGACTGACTCTGGTTTGTCTCACAATGAGATGATAAGGGGAACAGAGAAAGGAGGGATGACAACATGGAAGATGCCATCTACTGCTGGGTTGGCTTCCATTCCTGGGCCTATCTCTCTGGCTAAACAGCCTTGAGGTGACTCCCTGCCTCTCTCCCACACCCCTGGGCCATTCTTCCCAAATACCCTGGCTGCATCAGTAAGATCTCTGATCCAAAACCACACATCTTTTACCTAGAAGAGAAAGATCTAGTTTGGACAACTGCCTTTGGACAGGGAAGATATGGTTATTTTAACTGTTACCGTTATCACCCCTATCTCCTAAAAATTTACAGCATCAATACTGGAAAGTGCTTCTTTTTTTTAATTTTTTTTATTAAGTCTATATATATAGATCATGAATGCATTTATGCCTTTGTGGGATTCAATGTGTTGGTTATTTGTACAAATTGGAGTGCCTACATCCTACTAATTAACATAGCTTTCACCTCATTTACTTAACCACAGTGTTAAGACATTTGTGTTCAATACTTGATAGATTTGAGTTGTACCCTTGCAATATGTTCCATAGGTGTGGTCCCACCATTAACCCTCCCTCTATTGAACCACACCCCTCCCTTCCCATCCTTCTCCCCTTCCCTCCTTCATCCTGGGCTATAGTTGTGATTCATCTCTCATAGGAAAGTGTGCGTGATTATAAATTGGTTTTATAGTAGTGCTGAGTACATTGGATATATTTTTCCATTCCTGAGATACTTTACTAAGAATATTTTCCAGCTCTATCCATGTAAACATAAAAGAGGTAAATTCTCCATCTTTTTTTAATGCTGCATGGTATTCCATGGTATACATATACCATAATTTTAAGGTGATCAGATTTTAACATTGGTAAAGTGGGACACCATTGACAGGGGGAGGGGGCAGTGGGGGGCCTATTGGCTGAGCTGTTTATGGTTAGGGACCCTCTAGAGAGGGGGGATACTTCTTTGTTCCAGACAGTTTGGCTCCTTCTGAGCTAATTGTCCTTGCCTAGAAGCGAGGGAGGGAGCCAGTATCCTTCTGATACCATTCCACCTGGGCGACCTTGCCCAGGAGGGGAGTAGAGAGTTTACATTAGCCTTTTCATTTCCAAATGGAGTTACATTAACCTTTTCAGCAGCCAAAAAGAATGTATATTCCCTTCCCATTCTCCTGCCCTTCCCTAGCTTGTCGTGCATTCTTTCCAAAAATCGAGACTTTTTAAAAACACCACGGGACATGGGACAAATTGTTAAAAACCAGAACTGTCCCACCAAAAGTGGGATGTCTGGTCACCTTACGTAATTTATTAATCCATTCATGCATTGATGGGCACTTGGGCTCCTTCCAAGACTTGGCAATTATAAATTGAGCTGCAATGAACAATCTGGTGCAAATATCTTTGTTGCCAAGTGATTTTTGTTCTTCTGGATATACACCTAGTAGAGGAATTGCAGAATCAAATAGCAGGTCTACATTTAGATACCTGAGTGCTTCTTTTAATCCTTGAGGAAACAAGCCAAGATAAAGAATATTCAGCTATTCTCAGAGCAGGCAGTAGAGGGAACC
>CAUYQV010024907.1:0-15719 GCA_963574575.1 Galagoides demidoff | reverse complement strand
ATCTTAGGTGTACGTGGCTGGCGCCTTAGCCGATTGAGCCACAGGCGCTGAGCCTAAATCCATCTCTTAATATGGCCTTAGTCCAAGGGCACTGAGGCTCAGTGAACTAGGTCCAAAGCCCTGGGCTCCCTTAAGTCTTATCTTCACCACTAAGTGCCAAACCAAGATGCTAGGAACCTCATCTGTAAACTAACTCCCATCCTGCTCAATTATGAAGTTCAAATGAGACAACATACACAACCTTTATGCTGAAAACTATACAATGTGAAACAAAGTAGGGTATTAGGAGCGGTACCTCCTCAGACAGTACTCTCATGGAGATTAGAGTATTAGGAGTGGTACCTCCTGAGACAGTACTCTCACGGAGATTAGAGTATTAGGAGCGGTACCTCCTGAGACAGTACTCTCATGGAGATCTGTATTAGTTCACGTATCTGCACATGCAATATGATGGTCCAATGGAAAATAAAAACTTCAAAACATAACAACTAGTTACAGCAAACATTTATGAGCACCAACTATATAAGCCAGAGACTGTTATTTTCCTGCATGATCAGTTAGTCTTTTTTTGTTTTCCCATTTTATTTTGTCCATCCATCCATCCATCCATCCATCACTCTGTTGTTCTGGGTAGAGTGCCATGACATCAGCTTAGCTCACAGCAACCTCAATTCCTGGGCCTGGGATTATAGGTGGCCGCCACAACGCCTGGCTAATTTTTCTAATTTTAGTACAGACAAGGTCTTGTTCCTGCTGAGGCTAGTCTCAAACTCCGGAGCTCAGGCAATCCTCCCATCTTGGCTTCCCAGAGTGCTAGGATTACAGACATGGGCCACCATGCCGGGCCTATTTTATTTTATTTGCAACAATTTATGAAGTAGGAACCACTCACTACCTTTCGAATTTGAAATACAAGATACCTAAGGCTTAAAGAAGTGAAGTAACTCGCCCCAAATTAAAGAGAGTTGGCATGTACGTGACTCCTAAGTGTGTGCTCTTAGCCATCACAAAGCATATAAAATGAAAAGACCTGGAATTGGCTTTCACAGAGCTCTTTGTGAATCTCCAGCACATTGTGGAGATGCCTGAGTTACAACAAGGGCTGCACATGCTTCCATAAAAAACCATGAAGGTCATAATAAGGAAATTCCGGACTTGGAGGATAAAAAGGGTTACCTTTTACTTTTTACTTATCAAAAAGCAAAGCGGGAATATAGAAAGAATCTACCTCTTTTTCTTTATTTTTTGTTTTTTTAGAGACAGAGTCTCACTTTATTGCCCTGGGCAGAGTGCTATGGCATCACAGCTCACCACAACCTCCAACTTCTGGGCTTAGGCGATTCTCTTGCCTCAGCCTCTGAAGTAGCTGGGACCATAGGCACCCACCAGAATGCCCGGTTATTTTTTTGTTGTAGTCTGGCTGGGGCTGGGTTCAAACTCGCCACCCTCAGTATATGGGGCTGGTACCCTACCCACTGAGCCACAGGTGCCGCCCAATCTACCTCTTTTTAATATAAAAGACAGTTGGCAATGAGAAACTAGGAGGTTAAAAAATTTAGGATCCTTTGGTTATTCAAACTGCATCAACTTTTATCAGTTCAATCTTTGGCAGAAAACAAAAGAAAATTTAAAAGTATTATTTAGAAAGCTAATGTTAATACTCTCCAGGCATTTTTAGATTAACCAGGTGTCAATGAGATGTAGATGTAAAACCAGTGATAAATGAGGAATTTCACAATGAAAAATAAAAAGTAGGCTCAAGGCAGGCTTCGAGTCTTTGTTTTTAAGCATCAATTTTAAAAAGTCACCCTTATAAAAAGTTTGGTACTGCCATAAAATGTACCCCCCACCCCCACAAATATAAATAAACTTACCTTTGGTTTTTTGATCAGCAGCCTGAAAAAAAAATCAGAAACTCTTTAGGAATAATAATGTGTGGAATGTATACATTATGAAAGCTTAATAAGCAGACTTTTAATATTGGAAATTTTAAAAACAAGTTTTTGCCCAGTTAATGTAACATGATTTATTATTGGGGAAAAATGTATAATTATCTACATGGTATTAATTACATGCCAATAGCAATCTAAATGCAAAAAAATTCTATCTGTAAGCTCATTTGAGCTCTATATTTTAATAGAGTCTAAAAGGTAGACAGGTTAAACTACAACATACATCACACTGGGGAAGAACCAAAATAAATGGCGTGACTTAGCATTTTAAATGCCGTAACATTCAAGCATGACGGTAAGGTTTACAGTAGGACTTATTTTTAACGTTTAATAATAGGATTTATAAGAGAACACTTGTGAAAGCTGCTAAAATTATTTCTAATAAGATCATTTGGACAGCCCTTGTTCCACTGCTCAGCCCTGGTTGTTCTGGACAGTCCATTTTAAAGAATGGCATGGACATTCCTTACTTCCAATAACTGAAACACTGCTTGTTAAAAACACAGTTCTAGTATTTCTAATTCTTTAAGGAAGACATTTTGCAATTGTCACTCTATTATTTATTTCACCAGCACAATACCTATTATTCGCTAATTATAAATTCAGCATATTGATTTCAAAAGTGGTATGATGAAACTCTGACATGTAATGGCTGTGACAATGCAAATGAGACACACAACACTAAAGACAAGAAGAGTGATTTCAGCCAAACCTTTTTCTGAGCACCTTCCTTCTTTTTCTTTTCTTCCTTTTTCTTTTTCTTTTCTTCCATCAAACGTTCCTCTTCTTGTGTTTCTTGTTCTTTCTCCCTATTAAATATAAAGAAAACTCACATTAGTATAACATCCATTTAAAATCAAAAACTGCCTGTAGTCTCAGCTACTCAGGAGGCTGAGGCAAGAGAATTGCTTAAGCCCAAGAGTTTGAGGTTGCTGTGAGCTGTGACACCACAGCACTCAATTCCAGGGTGACTGAGTGACACTCTGTCTCAAAAGAAATAAATAAAATAAAATAAAAAACTGAAAACACTTTATCTGCAGGAAGTTTGAAGTTGGGCAGAGTTCCGAACATGGGATAAAGGAGGCTGCTCTGAGAAGGTGTTAGAAATGGCCCACCCTTCTGGCTCTCGGCAGCAGAACCCCAAGCTGCCCTGCCTTCATCAGTGGCTGGGCTGTCTCTTTCATTCTGCCCACATCTGTGGAACACCAACCTATCATCAGGAACTGTGGTGGGGATGAGGGTACAAGATGGACAGTCCTTACAGTCCAGCCTGGGATCAGTATTTCTGAAAGTGTCCCAGGGATCACCATCCTCAGAATCACTGTGGGTGCCTATTAAAAATGTGAATTCTTAGATTCCACCCTAGCCCAACTAAGTTGGACTCTTTGGAGGTGATTCCTAGGAACACTTGAATTGCATGTTTGTTTGATAATCTCTGTAAGCAGATTCCTACACAACGTAGCGAGCTGCTACAAGGGTACACTGGAACACAGCACAGAGCAATTCCCTTCAGAGGAGACCACAGCGGTCTCTGAGCTTGGGCTGGACAGCTCCAGAGAACGAGCTTGGCTGGCATGGAGTGGCACACATACGTAAGTTATTAACTGTTATTAGACTGTCACCCTTTGACATATGCTCTCGATAATGAACAAAGGTCCTTTGCACATTTCTCCTTTCAGTGAGTACAATGTGGAGCTTTCTCAGCAGGGGACACCCTAGGGACACTGCAGGAGGAAGGGGCCCTCCTGTGCTTTGGGCTGCTGCAGGGTAGGACACATGGGTGCTCCTCAGCAATCTTGCAGCTCTGGTGTGGTCTATTGTCATTTTCTCATGACCATCTCAACACACTGTGAGCTCCAAGTCTCCTATAACTTGCCATTATCTCCAGATTTGTCACTCAGGTTGACCCCAAACCATGGCCCTCCTGACCAGGCCTGCTGCAGTGACACCCCACTTTCTCCATGCACCCACATGCCTTGTTATCCATATTCCTTGGAGGATTACCAGCCAGGTCCACAATTCCTATGTCCGCCTGTGCAACTGGCTATTGGCTGCTGACTATGGCTTGCTGGGTCCTGCCTGTACCCGAGGACTTCCTGCCACCCAGCACCATGGGCCACCTCTCTCGTCTGGCAAACCTGCCAACTGCTCTGCCATTCAGTGGGCTGCAATTATGCTTCTTTGGTGAGTCTGAACCCCAGCCTAGGGGACTGGGGCCTCCTCAGCCTGGCCCTTCCTCGCGTATTCTTCATTCAGCTCTGTGGACCACAAAGCTCTCTACAGTTACCATCTTATCAGTTTAATTATCCCTTCTATTGAATTTTCTGTTTATATCACTGTGTGGTTTCTGTCTCCCAACTGGATCCAGACTAGTAAAAATGGAAAGGATGATTTAACAGACTAAGTAAAAGGAAAAAACATTTACAAAAGCCTCAGCAAAACACCTATCTATCCACTAATGTTATTTTGAATTTAATTTTGAAGTTTTTAATTTGTAAAAATGTGTTTTATATATGACTACATGTATAAGGAATTTCATTAGCGTTAATTTGTACATATCTAAATACTAGCACATTAAAATAAATTGACATGTCTTTGTGAATATTCTTCCTTTAAAACAGTGGTTCTCAGTTTTTGCCCATCAGAATAACCTAGGAAGCTTTAAAACTTCCAATGCCAAAGCTGCAATCCATGTCAATGAAACCTCTGGGAATGGAACTCAGGCATCAGCAGTTTTTATAGCTCCTAGATGACTTCACAGTTCAATCAAGGTTGAGAACACTGCATTTAAAGGATGTATACACATTTATAGTAATCATTGAAAAATGATTATTATCTTAGATGATAATTTCCAGAAATGTTCTCTTGTTAAAAGGTATAGAGATACTAAGAAATCTGCATTTATGACAGTCTTAGAAGGGATAGGCAACCCCTATGAGTGACAAGTTGTGCTCTGGTCATCAAGCTGCAGAGGCATCAAGCAGGAGAAAGGGAACAAAAAACCCCAGGCATACGAGGGTGGCCTATTGCTATCGTTATACTTTCTTAATTTATAGCATGAGACTCAAGTTATTTTCCAATATTAAACTTCATAAAATAGGCAAGTATAGGCTACATTTTAAAAGGTATTAAAAATCATTTTTTCTTAATTCTACCGATCTGCCAATTAATCAGAGGCAGCTATTCCCCCAGTGACACCTATAAGATTTTACTTTAACAGTAAAGCAGAATGCTGTAAAGAGCCCACCACGCAGCTATGAGATTATTTTACGCTTCCTTACCTGTGCTTATTATCACAGGACAAAGCCTAATTCAGATGTCTGCTCTTAAACAAAGCTTTTTCCAGTTTTCCCCAGCTAGCAGTAATCTCTACTAACTCCTAGTGTACAATTTCTGTCATTTTCATTATTAAAAAAATCAATATAGGCTAGGTGCTGTGGCTCACACCTGTAATCCCAGCGCTCTGGGAGGCTGAGGTAGGTAGATTGCCTGGACTCACGTGTTCGAGACCAGCCTGAGCCAGAGCAAGACCTCATCTCTAAAAATAGCCAGTGCTGTGGCAGGCGCCTATAGTCCCAGCTACTTGGGAGGCTGAGGCAAGAGAATTGCTGGAGCCCAAGAGTTTGAGGTTGTTGTGAGCTGTGATGCTATGGCACTCTACCAAGGGCAACAAAGTGAAACAGTCTCCAAAAAAAAAAAAAAAAAATCAACATGTAACCACATTTTAAATTTATTAATTAATACATGCTCATGGAAATATATACATAGTTCAAAAAGATCTCTTAGTATTATAAAAAGTAACACTCTTCCTTTTCCAAAGTCCACAGGCCCTCACCTTAGAGGTAACGAATGTTAATAATTTCTTGCATAATTTTAGAAAAATTACATGCATCTATCTTTGACACAAATAACGGAGTATACTATTTACTCTCTTCCACATTATTCTTTTTCCACTTAACGATATATACTGATATATACTCCAATACGTATGAGGAGCTAAGTTCCCTCATGTCTCTATGTAAATATGCTTAGGTTGCCACTTCCTGACTTATCAATTTAAGGCCTTAATAGTTTAATTCCTGTAATGATGGATATAGATTTGGCTTTTCCATTACCATCATAACTACTTTTAGTTAAATCAATAAATGGCATTTGCTTTATAAAGAATATGTAAATGTTTGCTAGAGAGCTATGTAGTATATTGTGATTAAATTTTACTTTTTGCATAGCTGTTTTTCTAGAGCTCCTAATTGGTTTTCTTTTCCTCTTGTACTATTCTTATAAAAATGGATTTTCTTTTTTTATTACGCCCCTCCCCTCATCCCAACTTTAATACACAGCATGCTTAGATCTACTGTCCAGAGTCTTCGTATAGTTCCACTTGGGCAGGGGGCATGCTGATAGTTACAGCCCTTTGTGGTAAAATGCAAATTACATAAAATTTACCATCCTAAGTATTTTAAAGTACAGTTTGGTAGCATTACATTCACACTGCTGTGCAATCAGTATCCATACTTTTCATCTTGCAAAACTGAAATTTTGTTCTTATTAAAAAATAACTCTCTTGGCCGGCCCCATATCCTGAGGGTGGCAGGTTCAAACCCAGCCCCGGCCAAACCGCAACAATAAAATAGCTGGGCGTTGTGGCAGGCGCCCGTAGTCCCAGCTACCAGGGAGGCTGAGGGAAGAGAGTAGCCTAAGCCCAGGGGTCGGAGGTTGCTGTGAGCTGTGTGATACAACTGCATTCTACTGAGGGCGATAAAGTAAGACTCTGTCTCTACAAAAACAAACAAACAAAAATAAAACCTCTCCATCCCCAGCCCCACCCCCAACCAGTCCAGCCCCTGGCAACCACCATTCTACCTTTGTCTCTATCAATTTAACTATTCTAGATACCTCACTGTGGTTTTGACTTGCATTTCTCCAATGTTTAGTGATGTTTAGCATCTTTTCATATGTTGTTGGCCACCTGCATATCTTTTAATTGTTCTTTTACATTAAACTTCTGTTTGGATAATTACAGGGTTTCCATCCAACCCACGCTGATACTGTGGAAAAGTAGGAAATAACAGATTAAACAGAAGGGATAAAACATGCAAACTCCTCAGCAAACTCCATCACCCATCCATTAATGTTGATCAGAATTTATTAACTCAATCATCCCATGACTTCCCCTCTTTGAATTACTTCCTCAATTTGCTGGAAGACAGCCAAGTATCTTTCCAAGAAAGAACACATGGGAGGTCAATTTTCAGAGCCCATGCATGTCATAGTTTCAGGTGACCTTTTGCTTTGTTTGGTGTGTTGGCTGAGTATTGATGCTCATTGAAAATCAGTTTTAAAGGCAATGTGCCACTGTCCACTAGCATCCAGTTCTACTCAAGAGAAGTCTGATAGCATTTTGATTTTTAGTCCTTTTGGGTGATATATTTTTTGGTCTCTTGAATACGCTTTTCCCACAATACCTATGCTTTTTTTCATCTCTAGTTTAGCTAAGGACACTCATCAGGGTTTTTCTGAAGGTCTTCTAAGTTTTCTTCACATCTTTGCTTCTTCTCTAAGAACTTCTTCCCTTAGACTCTCTGGTCTGCAAGCAAAGGCTGTCTACTAACCCTTGGTTGTTTGTTCAGGCTTATAAGTGAGCACTGAAACACCAATTAGGAACTGTGTGGGCCTGGGGCTGAATTTTTTCCATGGTAGGCTTTGCTTTAGGGAGATTAGGTCAGGAGCTGGCTATTTTGCTGGAGCAGTTTCAATGCCAAAACTTGCAGTTTACCCGGATTGTGGGGGGAGGAAATGTCCCAAACCTGCATCTTGGCCATCACTTCCTGTCCTTATTCTTAACTTCTACTGCACCTGCTCTTTATCTTCATTGAAACCTATTTCTTGACTCTTCCATTTTCTTCTAAGCTATTTTATTCAGTTCTTTTCCTGAGCCTACATCTTAAGAACATCTTATATATTCACTAATTCAATCACTGAAGAACAACATACAACTAATGTGCTACATATCACCATAGGCATCAGGTAAAAAAAAAATAGAGGGATGGAAGGAGAGATGGATTGATTCATTTAACAAGTATTTTCTGAACAATGGCTTTAAAGTGCTCTAGGATAACAGCAGTAAACAGGCAAGACTAACATATATTTTCGAGGACATTCATATAAACAAATGAGTGAAACTAATTATCACAAGTTCAACAGTGACATGTACAAACTACAAGAAGAGCACGTCTGACCGGCTCTTGCTGCAGTCTGAGTGAGGCCCCTGCCCACGCCATCTTTCTGTTACAGTCAGGGAAACCACGTGTCGGGGCTTTAACTGAAATTATGAGCTGCCTCTGTCCTCTGGGCCATAAGTGTTTTGATGGCAGGACTTTCTTCTTTGTAGCCTTTAGAAGTACCTATTATCATTCACAGCATTTCCAGCTGAAATTTACACTGGGAAAAATTAATAGTTTTTTCCCAAGGAAAACTATTCTCTGATATGATTAACATTTAGTAAGTTATCACCTACCTTGCACAATTAGCAAGATTATTAGAAAGTCGCTTGACCCATATAAGGAAAACAAAAACCTAATCTATCAATTAAATGGAGAGTCAATCATTATTTTTTCTAAATTATAAAATAAATTTATAACTCAACCTGCGATGGGAACAAAGAAAAGGAATGGCCATGCTGTGAGAATTTTTTTTTTTTTTTGAGACAGAGCCTCAAGCTGTCACCCTTTTGAGGTTTAATTACCATAAGTTATAAATGTTTCTCATCCTAACTTAGTTTTACCTACAGGATACACCAGAACCTATGCCCTGAAGTTACCCTGGTTAGACTCAAACGTCACATCATCAAAATAATACACACTAATTGATTTTGTGAGAAAGTATGGGGGTGTACATGCCATTATTTAAGAAGTTTGGCTAATTAGAAATTCCTTGTAGTGTTTATGTTAGGAAGAGCTGGTAAACTGTTATCTGCCAAAATTAAAAAGAAAAGGGGAAGGAAGTGGTGCTCTGTCCAGCATCATGGAAACAGCTAAGGTTCTGGGCCAGGCACGGCTCACACTCTGGGAGGTGGAGGCCAGCCTCATCAAGAGACCTCGTCTCTAAAAATAGCCAGGCGTTATGGCAGGCACCGGTAGCCCCAGCTATTTGGGAGGCTAAAGCAAGAAGATTGCTTGAGTCCCAGAGTTTGAGGTTGCAGTGAGCTAGGACGCCAGGGAACTCTACCCCAAGGGTGACCAAGTAAGACTCTGTCTCAAAAAAAAAAAAAAAAGCAAAGAAAAAAGCAGCAGTTAAGGTTCTTCCTTCCTCACACATTTGAATAACTATTCTGTGCAAGAAATATTCACTAGATCTTTGTGCATAACACAAGAAGAAAAATAGTCTTAGATCTCAAGGGGCATACATATGTCTAACAGGAAAGAAGGTTAAGCTGAAGGTTTAAAGAAGGTTAGGTAAATTACTTACATAATATTTTGTTATTATTACATAAATTATTTATTTAATAGATTAAATTATTTACTTATTACATACATTTTATTATTAATTATTACATAAAGAAGGTTATGTAATACCTGATATACTATGAGAAGAAACAGAATAATAGAGAGCATGCTTGGGATTTAGAGTTACAAGGACTGGGTTCTAAAGCAAAATAAAGTCACTAGCGTGTAAGAGGTCAAAAGTCTGTAGGCTTGAATCTGGGATGGATTGCCTACAAGAAGCTTAAGTCATTCAACAGGACACCAGGACTTTGGGGGTCAGTATGTGCCAGATGGCTCTGATAATCAGGACCCAGGGTAAGGAAGAGCTTTGTTGAGGATCAAGGGGTATTGTGGTTGATAGACTGCTTTAAGGTCTTCTGATAGTCATCTTTGTATAATCCCTTCCCCATCACTTGCTTGTAGCCATTAGAATATGGCAAAGGTGTATGCTACTCCTTTGCTGTGTTATACAAGACTCCATCTTTCCATCAGATGGGCTTCAGGGTCTCTCTCTTGGGTGCCTGCTTTGAACAAGCTGTCGTGAATCCTACTGCTGCAAGGAACTCAATTTTGCTAGCAGCCTGAGGTACCTTGGACACCTTCCCCTTCCCCAGCAGAGTCTGCAGATGAAAACCTAGCCCTGGCCTTAACTGCAAGGGTCTTCATCAGCCAGAGGACCAGTGTAGCAGAAGGCATGTAAGGAAGATTTGGAGAAAAGAAGCAAGAGACTCAGAGCAGCCCTGCTAACTGATTACTAATCAGGGACAGATGATAGTGGAGAACTTTATCTTGAAAGGGTGGTGAAAAATTAGAGACACTGAATAGGGGCATGACAAAACCAGCTTTTTAAGGCATTTCGAAGGGATCCTACCGTTATTTTCATTTTAGTACTCATAGAGATTTCAGCCCCAGAATTTAGTTCTCCTGCCTTGGCCTCCCAGAGTGCTGGGATTATAGGTGTGAGCCTCCATGCCTGGCCTCTTGACCACCAAAAAGCATGATGGGAGAAACTCAGGGAATTCTCAAGTCAGCAATTCTCTGGGAGCTGAAGTAACACAGTCCAAACGTGAGGGTTTTAGACAATTTTACTTAATACAAAGATAAAATTTAAAAAAAAAATCAAACAATCCTCCATAAATACCAAGTTCCAACTGAAAAAATACTGGGGCAGCAGACAGCTTGAGGTTACAAAGTCTTTGGAAAAGCTCACAATACCAAGGGCTGTCATTTACTAAGCCCTGGGCTAGGGAGGTCTTTGAAACCGATGATCGCATTAGTGCTTCACAGCAATCCTGCTGAAAAGGATACCATCTGCATCTTAAAGGAAAGGGATCTAAGTTCAGAGTATCTCAGCAAGTAGCCTGCGGTATACAGACAGTAAATGACAGAGTTGCCATTCAAGTTGAGACCTGACACCATGCTGCTCCCCTAAAGAGCACATATTCTTTATTATAGTCCAAAAGCGAAAACCATACGCTTCAGACTCACGACAAACTAACGGTAAGGTTGATCTCATGTTTTTGAAACTGAACAGTTTCCAATCTCTCAAATGACACATTAGTCAGAGTATAAGTGAAGCTGCTATTACAAAGAGACCCCATAACACAATATCCTCAAGATGTGTCTCCCCGACAATCTAGAGCAGTGGTTCTCAACCTTCCTAATGCCATGACCCTTTAATACAGTTCCTCATGTTGTGGTGACCCTCAACCATAAAATTATTCTCATTGCTACTTCATAACTGTAATTGTGCTACTGTTACGAATCATAACGTCAATATCTGATATGCAGGATGTATTTAGGTGACCCCTGTGAAAGGGTCATTTGACCCCCAAAGGAGTTGTGACCCACAGGTTGAGAACCACTGATCTAGAGGCTAGCTAGGCACCTTTATTCCATGACATCATTTAGGAACCCACATTCTTTTAATTCATTATATAGGAAGAAAAAGAGGAATTGGAGAGCAAATCATTTCCTTTTTGTTTCATGTCCTAAAGTTTACAGATTACTTCTGTTCACAACCAAATGACTGGAATTTGTCCACACCTAGACACTAGGAAGTGTGGGTAGATGCCTTCATCTAAAAATTCTTCCAAAAAGAAGACGGAGAGAATGCATTCGGGGTAATGAACAATCTCTGGAACCAATGGATGGTCTAACCATCTCTATACAAGGAGAGAAAATAGATAATTCATGGTGGTGCCTGTGGCTCAGTGGGGCACTGACCCCATGCACCGAGGGTGAGTTCAAATTGGGCCCTGGCCAAACTGCAACAAAAAAACACCTGGGTGTTTTGGCGGATGCCTGTGGTCCCAGCTACTCCGTAGGCTGAGGTAGGAGAATCTCCTAAGCCCAAGAGTTGGAGGTTGCTGTGAGCTGTGATGCCACAGCACTCTACCAAAGGGGACAAAGTGAGACTATCTCTAAAACAAAATAATAATAAAAAATTAAAAAAATTTTAAAAGGCGGCACCTGTGGCTCAAAGGAGTAGGGCGCTGGCCCCATATGCCAGAGGTGGCAGGTTCAAGCCCAGCCCCAGCCAAAAACTGCAAAAAAAAATTAAAAAATAAAAAATAAATTAAAAATAAATAAATAGAAAAAGAAAATAGATAATTAAAAAAAAGACAAAAATTTGAGTTTGTGGCTTGGCACCTGTGGCTCAAGTGGCTAAGGCACCAGCCACATATACCTAAGGTGGTGGGTTTGAATACAGCCTGGCCCACCAAACAACAATGACAGCTGAAACCAAAAAATAGCTGGGCGTTGTGGCAGGAGCCTATGGTCCCAGCTACTTGGGAGACTGAGGCAGGAGAAAGGCTTAAGCCCAGGAGTTGGAGGTTGCTGTGAGCTGTGATGCTACAGCACTCTACCCAGGGGGACAGCTTGAGGCTCTGTCGCAAAAAAAAAAAAAATTGAGTTTGTGTGTTACTTCAACAAACAATACACAAATCAAGATCCCAGACTTTGACTCTATAGCAGTGGTTCTCAACCTTCCTAATGCTTCCTAATGCCGCGACCCTTTAATATAGTTCCTCATGTGATGACTCAAGGATAAAATTATTTTCGTTCCTACTTCATAACTATAATTTTGCTACTGTTATGAATCGTAATGTAAACATCTGATATGAAGGATGTATTTTCATTGTTACAAAGGGGTTGCAATCCACAGGTTGAGAACTGCTGCTCTATAGAGTATGACCAAAATGGTTTTATTTTATTTTTGAAACAGAATCTCACTTTGATGACCTTGGTAGAGTGCTTTTGCATCATAGCTCATAGCAACCTCAAACTCTTGGGCTTACGTGATTCTCTTGCCTTAGCCTCTCCAGAAGCTGGGACTATAGGCACCTACCACAATGCTCAGCTATTGTTAGAGATGGGGTCTTGCTCTGACTCAGGCTGGTCTCGAACTTGTGAGCTCAGGCAATCCACCTGCCTTGGCCTGCCAGAGTGCTAGGATTACAGGCATGAATCACCTTGCCCAGCCTACCAAAATGCTTTTAGGCAGAAACTTTCTTTGAGACAGTCTCATTCTTTTGCTCAGGCTCGAGTGCAGTGGCATCATCATAGCTCACAGCAACCTCAAACTCCTAGGCTCAAGCAAGCCTCCTGCCTTAGCCTCCCAAGTAGCAGGGATTACAGGCAAGCATCACCACATCCAGCTAATTTTTATATTTTTTGTAGAGACGGGGTCTTGCTATATTGTTCAGGCTGGTCTTAAACATCTGGCCTCAGTCTCCCAAGTTGCTGATATTACAGGTAGGAGCCACCACTTCTGGATTTAGAAACTTCTTCGATGGATGAAGATGTCATTAGCTACCTGCTATAGCTACAAAAAAAATCGTATTAATGCTGCTTCTACAGAATAAATGAGCATACAGGTTCCTGGTTAAATCTTTCAGCATGGATTTGTTACAAAATACCCAACTTTCTATAAAATCTAAATGCCTTCAAATATAGGATGCACCAGTACTTTATGCACCACCAAGAAAGAAAAATGCTGCCATTTATACCACAATATATACGCCATTGACTGTTAAGATGCATGTGAATTTTAGAGACGATAAAAATGAGAAAAATGTTTCTTAAAACAAATGAAACAGTGTGCTCCTAAAGTAACAAATCAAACTGATCTGCTCTATAAAATTACTCAATAAAAACTAATTAAATTTTGGAAGACAAATTATTACAGTTGCTATTAGGCCATTCTTCATGGTGATAAGTAACTGCATTAGTATTATATCAAGACCATACCTGTTTTTTTTTTTTTTTTTTTGATACAGAGCCTCAAGCTGTTACCCTGGGTAGAGTACCGTGGCATCATAGCTCACAGCAACCTCCAACTCCTGGGCTCAAACAAGTCTCCTGCCTCCGCCTCCCAAGTAGCTGGAACTACAGGCGCCTGCCACAACGCCTAGCTATCTTTTGGTTACAGCCGTCATTGTTGTTTTGGCGGGTCCAGGCTGGATTCGAACCCGCCAGCTCAGGTGTATGTGGCTGGCGCCTTAGCTGCTTGAGCCACAGGTGCCAAGCCCATACCTGGTCTTTATCTTCAGAGCAATGAGAAGCTGTGGTACTTGTACGAGGTCCAGGGCTGGGGACTGAAGTTCTGAAGTCTACATACTAATCAATTCTAGTGGTAGACCCTTTCACAATGCAAAAATTCAATCTTTCATTTAATAACATTTACTGACCGTGTATCATATACCACACAATGTTCTAAGTTCCTGCCTCGTGAAGCTTACATTTTAGAAAACTACAGTAAACACAACTACTTGAAATGAACATAATCCAGAGTGTGGTCCTTACATTTTAAATCTATGCATCCTTGCATCTATAAGATAAAAGCATAAAATGTTTCCTTGAAAATTAATGTTATTTTCCCCATTAGCTGTTATTCATTTCTAGGTATATGTACCATAAAATAAAATGTAAACATTTAGCACCCAATGAATGATGTCCAACAGTGAAAAGGCAACTGCAGTTTCAGACCTCACTAAAGGATTTACAGTCTGAGCCCCTAGTGGTAAAGACGGTCATTATGATTGAAACTTCGTGAACTCTAAATATGCTCAGATAAAAAAGGAGAAAAGTAAAAGGAATTGTGTATAAATCTAGGGAATTGTGTAAGCATTAAAAATTTTATTCTGGGCTCGGCGCCTGAAGCTCAAGTGGCTAAGGCAGCCACATACACCAGAGCTGACGGGTTTGAATCCAGCCTGGGACTCCCAAAACAACAAAGACAACTATAACCAAAAAATAGCCGGGTGTCGTGGTAGGCGCCTGTGGTCTCAGCTACTTGGGAGGCTCAGGCAAGAGATTTCGCTTAAGCCCAGGAGTTGGAGGTTGCTCTGAGCTGTGATGCCACAGCACTCCACCCAGGGTGACAGCTTGAGGCTCTATCTCAAAAAAAAAGAAAAAAAATTATTCTGTATATTAAATTTTACATATTGCTTTTTTCATTGTTAACAAAGTATTCTCACATTAAACAATATAAAATTTTCATTGTGTACATAGGCTATAATTCATTCAATCCCCCTATTGTTTACTTAGGTGTTTCTATTTTATGCTATTTTTACCACCAATCATCTTTATTTGTAGTTTGTTCTGTATTTGTGATTATTGTCTTGAGAGCTCCAAAATCAAACTTTCTCAAACAAAAAGGTATAATTAAGATTTCAGGCTCGGCGCCTGTGGCTCAATTGGCTAAGGCGCCAGCCACCTACACCTAAGGTGGCGGGTTCGAATCCCCAGCCCGGGCCCGCCAAACAATGATGGCTGCAACCAAAAAATGGCCAGGCGTTGTGGCGGGCGCCTGTGGTCCCAGCTACTTGGGAGGCAGCCCAGGAGTTGGAGGTTGCTATGAGCTGTGATGCCATGGCACTCTACCCAGGGGGATAGCTTGAGGCTCCATCTCAAAAAAAAAGAAAAAGATTTCAAGGCTTGGCGCCTGTGGCTCAAGTGGCTAAGGCGACAGCCACATACACCTAAGGTGGTGTGCTCAAATCCAGCCCCGGGCCCACCAGAACAACGACAGCTGCAACCAAAAAATAGCCGGGCGTTGTGGCAGGCGCCTGTGGTCCCAGATACTTGGGAGGCTGAGGCAGAAGACTCGCTTGAGCCTAGGAGTTGGAGGTTGCTCTGAGCTGTGATGCCACAGCACTCTACCCAGGAGGACAGCTTGAAGCTCTGTCTCAAAAAAAAATAAAAATAAAAAAAGATTTCAATATATTAGCATGCTATTATCCAAAAGCACTTTTATAATCTGTACCTTTATTAGCAG
>CAUYQV010024904.1:0-26258 GCA_963574575.1 Galagoides demidoff | reverse complement strand
CAGCATTTAAAAAGATGGAGACTTTGCCTCTTTTATATTTACATGAATAGAGCTGCAACATATTCTTCTTAGTAAAGTATCTCAAGAATGGAAGAAAAAGTATCCAATGTACTCAGTACTTTTATGAAACCAATTTATAATTACTCACACTTTCTTATGAAAGATAGATCACAGCTACAGCCCGGGATGAAGGATAGAAGAGGAGGGGGAAGGGAGAGGTTTAACAGAGGGAGGGTAAGTGGTGGGACCACACCTACAGAGCACATTGCATGGGTACAAGTCAAATCTGTCAAGTATAGAATATAAATGTCTTAACTCAATAATTAAGTAAATGAGGTGAAAGCTATATTAATTAGTTTGATGTAAGCACTCCAGATTGTATAAAAAACCAACACATTATACCCCACAAATGCATAAATATCTTCATGATCTATGTGTATATGACTTAATAAAGGGGAAAAAAAGGAATAGCAGGAAATATAATTTTTTAACTGAAAGAAAGGGTATCCAGTTAAATTTGATTATATTTTACACATACTATGTGGTTGGGGTATCATGATCACTTATTTAATGTCTTTATCTTAAGATCATCTTTATATAGATTTTTAAGTATATGTGTGTGTGTATCTGTGTGTAACTATGTGTATCCCCCCCCACACACATATATGTAAAATGATTAAGGAAAATAAATGTAGCTTAAGCAATGACCCACTGAGAGAAATACTCCCAATGCGGGTGTGTGTGTGTGTGTGTATGTGTGCGTGTGTGTATTTGTCCAATTCATAATGTTTTTGCATAGGAAAAAGTTTAGAAACTCAATTCAACCAATAAATAGTTTAATAAAATCAAAGGGGCACAATATACCCAGGAGCTCACCCAGGAAGAAAGTAGGTTTGGCTGCAAATGGTCAGACACGTAATATTTGAATTCAGTGCTGAGTTACTCGTAATTAAATTTAACTCCAAATTCGTGCAAAAGCAGGGTTTTTGTTCATTAATGAGGGGAAAGAATGAAGCATTTAGAAAAGGCACGTGTTTTGGGTACTGATGCGGCGACCTCCTGAAGTGCTGGTTCCACTGGGACATGGAGTATGACATGCTGATGACGTGTCTTCCGTGTCACCCCCACGTGGCACGGGGGGCCAGGGAAGGAGGGAGTCTTTTCTTCAGAGGCCACTATCCCTTCACACCACCGTCATGACCTCATGTAAACCTAATTGCCACCACAGGCATCTCCTCCTAAACCACCACAGTGAGTGTTAAAGCTTCAAAATATAAACTTTGAGTAGGGCACAAAGCTTCCGGTCCTAACATCTTCCAAGACACGTTGCCACCTGAAGAAATAACATAACGTCTCAGAATAACTGTGTGGAATTGCGCTCCGAAAGCCTATTAACAATTTCCGGCTTGTGGATATGAGGGCTGTTGGCAGAAATTGCTGCCACTTTAATTTCCTCACATTCGTCATGTGGGACACTCAACACCGCAGTAACAGCTTTCGACTTCTGAACACTCCGTGCCAATTTGTTCTTTCAAACGCTACGTGCACAGCTGAATAATCTGCAGAAGTGCCGCATTTTTCTGGCTGGGTCCCACTGTGCTCGTGTGTCACTCGCTCCGTCTGCAGGCACAGTGCTCCTGCCCCAGAGTGAGAGCAGCTCCCCTTGCACTCCGAGCCCTGTCCAGCACGCCCTGTTCCTCTCCCCCCTCCTTCTCCCGACACGTGTGCTGTGGAGGACTCTGTTAAAAAGGTAACCCAGTCACAAGAACAAGAGCAGCGATGCGTCCGAGCACCTCTTCTGGGACAGGCTCTTTGGATGACCTGATTCTTGGAGCGTTTCCTGGCAATCCTAGGCCATTGTTTCAAAGGACGTTAACGATAAGAATAATATTAACAAAATGACTGCATCATACACAGTGGTGTGTAAGAATATTCCAAAGCTTCTCGGAAAAACAAACAAAATAAGTGCATGACATCACGAACTTACAATTTTCCTTGCAACTTGATTGTCGGGAGGAAGATTATCCTGTTCGCATCCATCCCAGGTTCAGGACTGAGGGTCCCAAAGCAAAAGCCAGGCTGAGAAGAGAGAGTGGACAAGTTTATGTAATGCAAGTTTGATGTGACCCAGGAGCCTTCACAAGGCAACAAGACCCCTCAAAACTAGGTAAACCTGAGGATTTTTATGCTACATTTGATGAAGAGTGGACAGTTGTGGAGAAATATGTTAGGAAGAAAACTTGCGATCTAATGGTTTGTGCACATTCCTCCCAGAGCCTTGGCGTCTTCTGTTCCTTTTTCTGGATGTAGGGACAGCACTTCTCACAGAAGAGTCTATGACTTGCTTCTGGGGAAGCTCAGAGCATTCTCCATAGGTGTTACAACCAGCTTCGGGGGAGAAGGATTGGAAAAAGTGAGAGTGATCTGCTGTTTGCTCAAAAACCAAGATGCCGTATTGACATCAAAGAGATGATGGGGCACCACACTTTCCCACTGATGAAAACACACAAATATCTTTCTTATTCTTACTACGGTGTTGTAGCTTATTCAGACAGAGGACATACATGACTTTGGTTTCCCTTCACTTAACACTTACACAGATGTGCATTTAAAGCAACCCATGATTTATAGCTTCTATTTCCTTGTCTGAAAGTTTTTCTGGGACGTTTGGTGATTGTGATAGCCTGTGAAGTGGCTACATCTCTTAGATGACGGAAAATATATTTCAGTACTAATTTATATTTTCTTGATGAGCCTACAAAATCATTGCCTGAATTAAACAAAACAGGCATGATTAAGCAAGCTAACTTTATTACAGTCTGCACAGAATTTTACAGGGAATCATCAAATGTAAATGGGCATACATCCCCCCAAAATACTGAGAATAAATCTCTCTTTCTCAAAAATGCCTTGGGTCTGCTTATTCTGTCAGTAAGCATGTGAATTTTATATGTGTGTGTATAATTTATTATTCATACATTTAGATATGATATCAAGATACCCCGTCTTTCTATCTACTGTCACACTTATTTAATTGCAAAGGGTCTGCCAGTGTCGCATAGCTGCCCCCTAAAACCTGACCACTGGATTAGAGGTAGGAGACTTACCTAAATATGAGTCCTAGGAGTCTTTTGACTATTCTTATTTATAAAATATATAGAGTTATGTCCTCATATTAACTCATATTTCAGAATTTCTTGACAAATAACAACTTGCCATGAAGCCGGGTTTGACATTTGGGTTTGACGTACATGTGGTTCATATACAGCAGAATAATGGTTCAATAGCAGAAGGGTTGGAATATCATTGACTGAGCACACATTAGTGCAGGCACAAACCAGGGAGGGCTTCCCTTTGTCATGTTGGGTCATCTTTTAACCCACATATTCATTTTCACTTGATGACTGACACATATCACACAGTAGGCTGTGTAAACAGCACCCTCTTACTCTTTTGTAGTTCCTGTGGGTTAGAGCCAGTTACAACTCTAGACTTTCAACGGGATCACATGATTAAATTAGGCCCACCTACGTAATCTCCCTGAATTAAGGTTAAATAATTAGTAACTTTAATTCCAACTGCACGATCTCTTTCATCATGTAATGTAACATAATCTTGGGGGTGACATTGTGATAAAGGTCTTGGGGTCATCTTAGAATTCTAGCTACCATAAACTATCAGTAAAGAAGAATATTATTTTATACATAAGAAAATTGAAACAGATGTTTTACAATGTACCCAAGAATACGCAACTTAAATTGGCACCATCAATATCACCTTAAAAAAATGTAAAACATCTGTCCTCAAAACTTCCAGTTTTCCGTATTTTTCTCCATGACTAAGGCAGCAAAGAAGATTCATTTAATTGACATAATTTAATTGTATATGTAAACACTCAATTTAAATGTAAACTTCTATTTTAAAACATAAAAGCATACCAAACATCTTGATAAACCATTAAATTCTTCCTTTGCTCATTCATCTACTTAATACGTGATATTTGATCAGCTTTGTTGTAGCATAATCCCAAGTGCAGGGTATATAGTATCTGTAAAGGGAAAGGGTTTCTCTGCTTTCCTCGTGTAGAATAAATTAGACACAGCAGAAAGAGAGGGAGAGAGAGAGAGAATAGATGATGTGGTAATTGCAAAAGGATTGGGTGTGCTGCTTGTTACACTGGAGATCTGATTTAGGTCAGGGAAGTCACAGAATTGGAGGCTTAAAGGATTGAGAAGAACTGGCTACGGAGAAGCAAATGAGAAATGTAGGAAGAAGTTTAGGGATTAAGGGACCTAAAGAAGCTCCGAGTGGCTGAAGAGTGTTCAGCAAGGCTGAGTGGCAAGAAGCAGAACTGACAGAGAGGAACCATGGCGGAGGCTTCTGCGTCAACAGGAAGTCACAGCCCGTTCCTTTGTGGCTGGTTTATAAATTGTACATGCAGTGGTGTACGTGGCAGTGGGTAGTGCCTTCTCTCTGATTATTTAAAAGCTTTTAGTAATAGAAGAAACACATTTTAGTGAATGTTTATCAGAATATATGCAATATTTTTATATAAGTATTAAAATTTATAGTTTTATTTTTAAATTTTGAGCCCTATTAGAAAATTAACATAATACGTGGTACTTGTATTGCCTCAAGACATGACATTGCAATACAATTGTCCCTTGGAAAATTGTTCTTGGAAGCCATTGGTAATTCGATTGAAGGAATTTGACCAATAGTTTGAGAGAGAGAGAAATTAAAGTTTCAGTGTTCTAAGAAAAGCTTTATTAGTTGCAGAATAGAAACTTTTAAATTTCTGTGGCTTTATTTAGCTGATTGGTTTCAAATAATTATGCATCATTCACAATTAAAGGTGGTAACATAAGAAACATGTTTCTTCCTGATATAATAACATCGTCTTGCTAGTGACCTCACGGACGCTTTCCCCGTCCCCTTGCTCCGCAGCTGGCTGCTGCTTCTTGAAACTGCTTCTGACCCAGCCAGCAAGGCACCTGCTCTTACATCTTTGGGTGACGTGCTCTTGTCACATTTGTAGGGCACAATACAGTGGGGAGAAAGACAGGACTCTTAGTCCTCACCTGTCAAATGTAAGTCTCAGAACCATGGGTGATTCCTACACAGAAATTGACTGGCAGAAATAAAAATAAATTCAAACTTTTATATGGAGGCCTATTCTAAAATACCATAAACACACTCACCTCCAAAGCTTTTCCGAAGTCAGCCTTACTATCCGATCCCTTAGCCCCTGCCTCTTTTCAGGTGTTTGTGCTGTAGTAAGTAACATTTACTGTCCACTCCCCAAGACATAAACTTTTCCAATAATTTCCAAGCCCATCTCTTTTGCATCACGAATCCCCGCAAACCCACGTGTCTTTCTCTGTCCCCACGGTCATCGTTTTGCTCAGCTCCAGTGACCTCCCTTGCCAATTGCTACAGCTGCTCGAGTTCTCCACTTCCACTCACAGTGCCCTAATTTCTAATTCAATTTCCACTTTACAGCCAGAGAGATAATAGGAAAAACACTTACCTAATCATATCACTCTTCTCCTTAAAACAGATTACTCTTAGAGAAAAATAAAACAAAAAGAGTTCCATGGCTTCGATGCCCTACAAAATCTGGCCCTTCACTCTTGAGCTCACTGAGGCTTCCCGGCTGCTCCCTCCATGATGGACAAACTGGACTATTCTCGGTGTCTCCAACCTGTTGGCCTCCCTGCCGCAGGGCCCGTGACCACACTGCTGCTTTTGTCTGCAATACATGACTCAAGGCCTTAGCTTAAATGAAATGTGATTTTTAAAGAAAGTTATTGAATTCACCAGATTGATTTACTACCCTCCCATTTTTAGTTGAACTTCTTGATGACGTGATTGTAGATTTGCACACAGTTGTAAAAATAGCACAGAGAGATTTTATGTATCATTTACCCTGTCGCCACCAGCGGGATTTCCTTCCAAACTGTAGAAGGGTATCAGAAGCAGGACGTGGGCAGTGAATCAACTCGTCAGTCCTCTTCCTGTCTCCACTGTCCGTGGGCTTTCGTGTGTGTGTGTGTGTGTGTGTGCGTGTGTCCACGCACTCTTCATGTGTACAGTTTCAGCACACAGGTGTCTTTGTGTACAGCAGTCTCCCTTACCTGTGGTTTCCCTTTCCATGGTTTCAGTTACATACCATCAAGCATGGCCCCAAAATATTAAATGGAAAATTTCAGAAATAATTCATACGTTTTAAGGTGTGCACCATTCTGAGCAGTGTGATGAACTCTCTCGCTGTCCTGAACTGTCCTTCCCAGGACGTGACTCATCCCTTTGTCCAGTGAACCCCATGCTGCCTGTGTGGCCAGCCTGCTGGTCACTTAGGGGTCCCCAGTCTGATTGATTGTCACAGTTTCAGTGCACTGTTTCTGCTCAGGTGCCCCCTTTTTACTTAAGAACAGCTCCAAAGCACCAGAGTAGTGAAGCTGGCGTATTATTATAATTGATATTTAATTATTAGTTATTGCTGTTTATCTCTGACTATGCCTAATTAATAAATTAAACTTTATCTTAGGTATGTATGTACAAGAAAAAGCAGTGTGTGTGTGCACGTGTGTGCGTGTGGGTGTATAAGAGATTACGGGGTTTCACACTTGTGCAGTTTCAGGCACCCCGTATCTTCCTTGAACAAGGGGGCAGAGTATAGACCAGCCCAGACCCCCTGCAGTTCCATCTGCTCCTGAACCACCCGCTACCCTTTTGCAGTCACGCCCACCTCCGTCTCCTTCCCTCCTTAACCCTGGTAACCTTCTCTCTGTCCTCCAATCCCCCCATACCCTCTTCTACCCATTTACACTTTTCGTATCACTTTGCTTGGCCATACGCTATTGGGTGACTTATGTTTGGTATCTGTACTCTTAGCTGGGTCCTTCTGCTCCACGCCGACCTCTGCTAGTCAGTGTCTGTCACATTGCATAGATAGGCAGCCAGTGAGCTGTGTTGCCTGACTGATGGCTTCTGAGGGAAAAAACACACACCAGCAGGTAGAGGGAGCCCTGACAGGGGCCTGAAGATCGTGGGGAAATCTGAATTCCAGGATGGGCCCCAAAGTTGAAGTCGGGCCTTCTGGAGCTCAGTTAGCCCAGTGTAAATGAGACCGCCCCAGACCTGAAGCAGCAATGGTTTAGTAAACGCACTGCTGTAGAACTGAGTGGCCTGGATTCTGGTGTCACTAACAGCCAGGTTGTACCACCCACACTATCTCAGAAAGCCGGTGGCAGGACGGCCTGGGCTGATGCCGCCGTCAGCCTTGTGTCTGGGCAGTGTTCAGAATGGACAGATCCTGGAGAAAATACTGTATCACTGAACAGTAGAAAGGAACTTGCCCAGGAGATTCCGGGTGCCTTGGTGTTTCATGTCCTTAAAAAAAAAAAAAAATAGAAATTGCTTTGTGATGTTCTGGGACTTTGGTCAACTTTATGTGATGTGCTTCCCCACTGACACTGTGATTTTGGATTCAAAATTTAAATATGCAAGAGTATATTGATGTGTTGAGGATCATATGTACTGAGTACTAAAGTGAAACTTGCAGATTAACTACAGGCTCAGACAAAAGAAAAGCTCAGATAAATTTAGTAGGGAGGAAGGGGTTTGATAAACTCCCACCCAACCCAACAGGTCCAATGCGGGCTGTCAGACCCTCCTCCTGGTTGCAGGGCACTAACAGGTCCAACGCAGGCTGTCAGGCCCTCCTCCTGGCTGCAGGGCACTAACAGGTCCAATGCGGACTGTCAGGCCCTCCTCCTGGGTACAGGACACACCTACCCCTCAGGTTTCAACCTTAGAAATGCAAACTGTGTAGGCTAATTGTATTAATCTGAAATTTTTTTTAAATATGTTCATCTATCTATATTTACACATAGTTATAGGACCTAAGTCCACCTAATTTTAAGCCTAAAAACAAGACAGTGGGAAATTAGACTAATAGAAAAACCACCTAAGTAAGAAGAAACGGATAGCAGCATAGAAAGCCTTGGTGCAAAGGAGCCAAACCTGATTTTCAGCAGCACAAGAAGCATCTATTATTAATATTTGCAGGGTGCATGTATACACAGCAGTCTGTTAGCTTATGATGAACAACCTTCTATTTTTTCATGCAGTAAAAGTTTTCATTAATTTTCATTAATTTTAGGGTGATAAAATAATAGGGCAAGTTTTCGCTTACACAAAACCCATAAATCATATGTAAGTATTTTGTAACCAGACAAAGGACACCCAGGACTACAGGTTGCTGAGGGCCACAGTGTAATAGGAAGGAGCCCTCCGAATGGACCGGGGACTTACAGGACCCCGCCCCCCCATCGCTGATACAATTTGTGTTACATTGCCCTGGCCGCTGAACCTTCCCTTACTCTAGATTGCTTTGCAAGGACCTTTAACATTTATGTGTCTTATTTGCTGATCTCAGGAATAAAGATTATAGCACTTGATACTACTTTCAGGAAGCTTGTGAGGAGAAATGAGACAGCGTGGGGAATAATGCCCGTCAACACTTAGGTAAAGCCCAAATCGTTCCATTCCGTTATTTCAGAATTCCCTGCGCTGACACTGTGCTGCTGATTCTTTCTTATGAAATACTTTAGAAATACTTATTTAGTCTCAGCTTATATAATTTCCTTGTGAAATAGGCTCGGCGCCTGTGGCTCAATTGGCTAAGGCACCAGCCACGTACACCTAAGGTGGCGGGTTCAAATCCCCAGCCCGGGCCCGCCAAACAACAATGATGGCTGCAACCAAGAAATGGCCGGGCGCTGTGGTGGGCGCCTGTGGTCCCAGCTACTTGGGAGGCTGAGGCAGGAGACTCGCTTGAGCCCAGGAGTTGGAGGTTGCTGTGAGCTGTGATGGCATGGCACTCTACCCAGGGGGATAGCTTGAGGCTCCGTCTCAAAAAAAAAAAAAAATTTCCTTGTGAAATAGAAGGCAACATTTCAAGATATTAATTATGTATGTAAAATCACCTTATATTCATAGACTAATAGTTTATCTAAATATGTTTCAATTTAGAAAATGTAAGGTCTACGGCGTGCCTTAAAATTATTGTTTAAAGAGAATTTTGACCTTTAGCAGTTAAATGAATACTTTTTTAAAAAGTACTGTGAACAAAGAACATTAAGTGTTAGGTTGGCATGAATAATAACCAAGTTTGGTCAACATGGCTGGACAGAGACAGATATGGAAAGAAATCCGCCAATCAATGTGGAAAAAATAAGCAATTCCATAGAAAGTGGTGAAAGGCATATACAGGCAGGAAACCAACTGGTAGAAATATGACAAGACATTTAATCTCATGATCAGATGGATACGTACACCCAGAATGGAATTGAACTGTTAATAGCTGTTCTTTCCAGGGCAAGGCGTGGGAACTGGTGCTGGGCTGAGGTGAAGTTTGCTGTGAAGTTCTTTTTTTCTCACATATACCTCTATATTTTTGAAAAAAATATTTTAAAATGAGAATACAGAATAATTTTCATAAGAAAGATGTAACTGGATGGATTGGGGATGGAGTAGAGCACTGCGGTAGCCTGTGTGGCTGGGGACGTGGGCCCATCAGGTTGGGGTCTGTAATAAGCGAGTTTTCACTGACACAGTTGCTGTGGGATTATTACACATGTGCACATGTGTGTGTTGTTAGAGATTATTACACGTGTGCACGTGTGTGTTGTTAGAGATTATTACATATGTGCATATGTGTGTGTTGTTAGAGATTATTACACATGTGCTTATGTGCATGTTGTTATTTTGTGAGGGGTTGGGGGCCGTCATGTTCACATACGAGGCCTGCAGCCTTACTGCCAGGTTAAGGAGAGTACTTGGGTGACCAGCTATCTTGGATTCCCAGAGACGTGGGACTTTCCCAAAGTCCCTGGCAAACCAAGCAGATGGCCACACATCCACTTCTGGCCTTTCCTCACCTCTGCTGCCCATGTAAGGTCACTGCTCCTGCCCTTAGGGCCTTACATCCCCTAGGCAGACGCATAAAGTCTGTAATTCTCTTCATTTACCAAATATCCAGACCTTGGGTACCACACGCACGTGTGACAATTAAGGCAGACATCACCGGTGACGCGCTGCTCTGATTTTCATTGTGTGTCAAGTGCAGTGACCTTGCCCAGGTATGAGATAGAGCCAGTGGGTTGGGCAGCTTAGTGCCTTAGACTAGCACAACATTTCTGCATGTGTGTGATCATGTTTTCTAGGGGAAACATTTGCTTTTCCTGCCGATATCAAATTTATTTTGGCAGGGAATGAGGTCTTCTGGGGGAACAGAGGCAGCGCGGGGCTATTGTTTTCTTCGCTTTACAGCGCAAGCCTTGCCGAGACGGAATACCGCAGCTTCCCGCGCTCTTCACGGCAGCTTCCCGCGCTCGTTCTAACACAGTGTCGGATCCTACTCAGTTTAATTAATTAAGTTGTTTATTTATTAATGTGAGTTCTAAACCTGTAAGCAAATTAGGGAAATAACAAATAAATTAGTAAATGTGATTTCTTGCCATAGATATATTTCCCTGCCTGGATACTTTGTTGAAATGGAAAACAACAACAGTGACAAAAACAGGAACACTCTTAGGCCAATAAAACCGTACCCTGAAGTTTCCATATTGAACCTGCAGTTCTTGAGATATTTTCCACTGATGTGTTTATTCATATTTTGTTAAACAAATAAGGAATTCATTGCCTTGGTAGCTGGCAGCCTGGAGGTGGGTCATCTCCAGGGTCAGCTCAACTCAGGAGCTGCTGCTCCTGCTGCTGGGTCTCGGCCCATTTTCTCCCCCGCCCCTCCGTGCATGCTGAGTCATCTGTAGGCTGCTACCCAGGTAGTAAAACGCTCACAGCAGGTCCTACATGTCAGGGTACCTAGAAAAAAATGGAGGGAAGTCAGCCAATAGAGCCGTGTATCTGTGAAGTATCCTGCTGACATTCTTAAATCAAAGAATACTAAAAACAGGACTGGGGGATTTCATTATAATATAAATTCATGAGCACTCTGAAAACCAAAACTCTGCAAAACAGTTGTACTGAAGTTGGAAAAAGTTCATGTTTTAACAGAATACCGTCCTTTTAAAGCATTTTTACCTGACTTTCAATGTGTAACAGAATTCCATTTCCATCTTGTAGAATCTATGACACAAATGACATAAGTGCATCCTAAAAGGGGGACCTTTTTAAACCTTAATCTTCTGGAATTCGTTGGCCCCCTGTTACAACAGATGTTTTCACAGAACCATTGATAGTTATTGGATGCAAGTGATAATTTTAACGATGACTTCATCCAGGACATCTTGCCTAGTTACAGTCTATCTATCCTGCAGATCAGGCCAATTGGCCTAAGGTTGGTTGTAAACATGATTGAACTTAACTTCGTTTTAACTTCTGCCCTTATTTTAGCTTACATAAGAAACAATACAAAGTTCTAGGCTCAGTCCTGTCTCCTCTCTGAAACTTCCCATGGCTCTTCCGTGTATCACAGCTGTGCCCCTCCTCTGATACCATTAAACCAGGCATCCTCCAACTACAGCCTGCGGGCCACATGCAGCCCACCTAGGACATTTATCCAGCCTGCAGGGTGTTTTTGCCACCGCTGCCTGTCCTGCTTAGCAGCCGACTTATCCTGGGGCCTGCAGTCCGGCCCGCCAATGGTCTGAGGGACAGTGAACTGGCCCCCTGTTTAAAAAGTTTGAGGACCCCTGCATTAAGCCATCCATGTGGGTTCCTATCAAGCACCAGGTAATGTCAGGTAGGCAGTGAGTGAGGTCGGTAGAGTTGTTGCTCCCATGGAACTTTTGCTGTGGATTTCGTCATTACCTATGTGTGTTTCTTAGATGAAAATCGTGCTTTCAAACATCTTAAAAATAGGAAATGTCCTTACTTTCCCCAAAGCCTCTTCTACATTAACCCCCTGCTTCCCGTAGGTGCTAAATGAGAAACTAATGAATTGGTTGTCAAGTAGAGATGACCACGTGTGCTCCTCTACCTTAATGAAAACACAAACCACGGAGAGTGGGACGCGCCACAGCTAACCTGCCTTCTGTGAACACACTTGTCATTGTTGAGTCTTCTTCTAATGATTTGCTCATTTTTTTTCCTGTGACAGATCTAGTGCTGAACAAATGACACAGAAAACAATGCATTCCCTTACACTGTCCCTGCAGCCGTGGCCTCACGCCAGGCAGCGCCCTGCGAGTGTGGCTCCGGGCTCAGGGGACACAGGGATCAAGGCTTCACAGGCTCAGGGACTAATCCTGAGTGTATTATGAGCAATACTGGCCCATTTGCAGTTTTTCCTGACCTCTGACCCACAAACGCTGGAAGGTCCAAAGTAGAAGTGAAAGAGATGTGAGTTCAGCTCCGCAGATGGGTCCCTGGAATTCCCAATTCCTGGGTGAACCCCTAGAAATTACTTACTGTAGACCCACCATTTAAATGACACTCTGCCTGGGCAAAGATGGGTGAAGTGACAGCCTGTACATCAGGGAGCTGTCATCATGCAGAAGAGATGCTCCCTCCAGCAGAACACAGAGGGTGGGGCACACTTCTTTCCTGTGTTAGGTGTGTGCATGCATGTTAGTTGTGTCCCTGTTCGCTTGTGTGTTAGGTGTGTGTGTTCACTTCCTTGTTAGGGGTGTGTGTGTGTGTTAGGCATGTGCATGCGTGTTAGGTGTGTGCATGTTCACTAGTGTGTTAGGTGTGTGCATGCGTGTTAGGTGTGTGTGTTCACTTCCTTGTTAGGGGTGTGTGTGTGTGTTAGGTGTGTGCATGTTCACTAGTGTGTTAGTTGTGTCCCTGTTCACTTGTGTGTTAGGTGTGTTCCTGTTCACTTGTGTGTTAGGTGTGTGCATGTTCGCTTGTGTGTTAGGTGTGTGCTGTGCAAACTTCCTTTCTTGACTTTCTGGTCTCAGTGTTACGCCCAACCTGAGTTATAGCCCAGTTCTCTCACTATGATGATTTCTGATCTTCACATCTGAGTAGGATTTGCTGAAAAACAGACTTGGTATTTTGAAAGGAACAAACACTTTCTGGTCTAGTTCTTGAGGCTCTAATTTCCTCTATGAAGGAATTATCTACTTATTACCTAAATCCCTTTCAAGATGGAAACCCATCCTACCTCAGAGAGATTTGCTATGAGTGCTCCCATCACCTTTAATCTGAAAATCGGCTCTTGGAATTTTACATCCATCATTTAAAAACCTGTGCAATGGCTCAAGGAGTAGGGCGCCAGCTCCATATGCCGGAGGTGGCAGGTTCAAACCCGACCCCGGCCTAAAACTGCAATTAAAAAAAAAAAAAAAAAACTCTGTGCAATAGATCCGCACATTCCTGCATTTCCTTGTCAAGGAGGTTTGAATGTTGAAAGGCAACACCCTCAGCTCCCTCAGCCTCCCTCAAACACATTTACCTTTATATGTGACCCATCATTCCAGTATTCTTGCTTTTGGAAGTTTTTCATTTTGTCAATACAGGATAAGAATTGGACTCAGGAGGCTGTGTGGTGTCCTTAGTGCCCAGATCGCTGTGGCCTGCCACCTTCCATGCTGTCCTTTCGGGCTGTATCAAGCTTACAGGGTTTGCTGTGCACAAACAGCACTCCACAGACCTACACAGCTACTTCTGGGCTGGGGAAGGACTTTGTATTTTGCCTCATCAAATTTCACCCGTGCAGACTGGGCCAATCTTCCTAGCTAATTATGACCTTTTGACTCAAAGGCTGGGTACAGCTCTCCCGTTAGGTACAGTAATGAGGCATAGCAGTGTAAAACATTTGGCTTTTTACCTCAGATTTCAAAAACTCTTAGGGAGGCGATGGGAGTGGGATCGCACCTTGTGAAAACAAAAACAAACAATGCTCACACAGCTTGAAATGCAGATTGAGCATCTAACATGAGAATTTAACACATAAAAAATTATGCCCAAATTCAACTCATTAGAAGTTATTAAAATATCAAATGTCAAAATATCAAGTTTTCTCACAATTTTACCTAATATCAGAACCAAATTTTCTTTGCCATTACCAAATAATAGGATAGGCTGTTTGCCCTTAATTGAATATTCTTACGTGAAGCAAATAATCTCCCTCAAAAACTACTCTAGTTCAATGCAAATGAGACTAGACTCCTCTGTATATTCATTGCTTATATAAAATGTGGCCATTCACTGTTTATTAATTACTACAAAAGCCTGTTTCACTGTGGAAAGGAGCTCCCCAACCTGCAAATGTTTCTGGCCAAGCAGGGGTTGCTGGGAGCTCAGATCTTCCTCCCGTTCCGGTCCTGGTAGGAGAAGGACTCTTGGAGCCACACGCAGGCTTTGAACTCTCCACAGTGTGGCCTTTGCCCTGACGCATCCCTGCTGACCCCTAAGCCAGCCTTTCTGAGCCATGATGCAGAAACAGAGTCACCTGTCCATAGTCCAGCCACCCCGGTCATCCTTTGGTGGACATGGATCACAGGAATTTTTTTAGATAGGAGAGTTCTCTGCTGCATTTTCTCAAGATCAAAGAGAAAACACCATTTCAGTGATTCTCTAAGGAGAATCACTAGCTGTCCCAGTGGGTTCAACTAGAGCCTAGATGATATTAAATTCAAAGCAGATAAAGAACGCAAAAAAGAAAAAAATCTTGAATTCTCATTAGTGTTCATGACAGCTCTTTTACACACTGATATTTTCTACAAAAGTTAAGAGTATGTTAGATGGATAAAGTATTCTAAATTTCCTATTATCAGTTAAATGATTCAGAGCTCCGTGAGAACAGAGGTCGTAATAATCCTGATGTCTCATTCCCTACCAGATCCCATGGTGTGGGGATGTCCATTGCTCCCCACAGACTCACTCCATAGGCATCTGTGTATGGACATCAGCGTCGTATGCATTTTTTATATAAAGGATGTGTAGTACACACTTTACAAAAAGAGAAATGTCAGTTAATCTCTGTTGTAAATTGTGTATAGCCAATGGATTCTCATAGATGCTTTTGCTGATTTTTGCAAACTCTTCTATCTGTATTCAAAGTATGGTTGCAACTGATGAACGAGTATAATCCCAGCATAAATATTAGTTGGTATTTTTGGTTATGTTAACAAATAAGAAGAAAAAGTTATAGTGTAGAGATATATGAAAACTTTACTCATTGATCACGGCAATGATATGAGCAACTCCTTTCCTGAATTGGATGAAAGTTTTTGAATACTGGAAGATTTCCTCAATTGTACCACATACTGTATAACATAAACTTTAATTTGATTTATGAACATTTTCCCCAGCATTTTCTTAAGATTAGGCAAACAACAAAACAATAAATCAAGCCCTGATTTATAGTGTTTGCCAATGTCTGTGGTGTAAATACTCTGTGACATCACCCAACAGAGTCAGGAAGAGGCACAGAGCGGCAGTGCAGGAAGTCAGTTTTTCTGCCATCCAGAAACAGTGAGTGTGAATCTTCTCAAGAGCACAGATAATAGAAAGCAAAGTGAAATACTTAAAAAGCAATGTGCTTTAAGCATTTATCTTTGTTTTAATATGACTTGTTTAATTATAAATTTATATCATTTAGTTTTTAATAATATGTTTCTGACAATAATTTAACAAATTTCTTGAAATTTAACAAGGGGCTTTCCTGAGCAAAAATAAGCCACTCTTCACACCACTGGACATCCCTGCTGTCTCATAGGCATGTTTTGGCACTGAACTTGTACTGTCAAGCCATATCCGTTTTCACTGCCTGTGCCAATATCGGATTTCTTGAAGTTCTGAACTTATTGATAATACCTTTCTATGTTGGCTGGCCTTTAAATGAAAGTGTTAATCTATTTTTAAGATTCTACTCCTCCCGTATTTGGAGGCAATAATAAAATTAAAGGGTTGTCTTCAAAGTAGACACACCTGAGTTCAAATGTTGGCTCTGTCACCTACTGGATACACAACCCTAACGACATGCCCTACAGTGCTTCAAATTTTTAAATGGTGAGAACAATGATAACAAATTAAGGGTTGCCATGAGGATTAGCTTAGACACGGTATATAAGGCATGTGCTTGGCACATATTAAGAACGTAGTAAATATTAAGTATTGCAGATTTTGGCTGAGAGTTCTCCCTGTTTTTATGGCAGTTGAATTTCTTTATCTATAAAACAGATTGATCATCCTTGCTGCTTCCAACCCTGACAAGGACGTCAGCCAATGACTCACTCGTTAAGGTCATCAAGTTTCTCTAACTCAGTAGTGAGGGGCCCATCCGTGAGTTTGAGACTTGCTTTACTCAATACTCACTGCAGCTGTGGGGAAGTTGTACGTTGACCCACCCCTTTACTTAAAAAGGGCTATTTCAGTATTAGAATATATTAAAATACAAACAGAAAAGAACATGAACTTTCTTACAGAAAACAAGCAAAAGCTTTCTGTCAATGAAAGAGTAGAGAAATAGCAAATGGTGAAGGAGCTGACCGTTCCCTCCAGAACACCACCATTTGGGTGGAGAATGTGCAGTCTAAGAGCTCTGACTATGTTCCCTGTGTCAAAACAAGAAGTGCAGGTCTGTTCATGAAATGGACGGGCATTTCTCAGGTGCCATTTGTAATCCTTTTCCCTGTGTTGTAGGATTATAAGGACTATTTGTGAAATGCCTGTGAATGAGAAAGTTAAGATATACTGAATATATCCTAACAATCCTATTCTGTTTAAGAAAGAAGTGAATTTTGAAGAGTAAAAGTGATGGAAATCTTGCTCTCCATAGGTCCAGTGTTATCTATTAACTACTGTATGTGCTTTCCTTGAGCCAGTAGAGTTAAACTGGATATTTTAGAATTATAAGCCAATAGGCTAATAAGACTAACTATAATCATAGTATATGCTTGACTGAATTACATAAACTGAAATACAGTTACCCCAAGTTCTAGATGTATTGGAGAGGTTGAAACCAATAATAATAAAAATGGTCTGCCTGTGATGACCAGAGTCCAAAGGAAAAGTCTCCCGTGCAGGTTATGTCGTGTCCCGTACCTCAGGTGGCTTACTTACCTCAGGATAAGTCCTGCCAGTGGGCCAATATCAAGTATTTATAATGCTGAGGACGTCTCTCTACAGCATCAGTGAGCCTGGACAACCGGGACAGGCTATAGCCATCACCATTGCCCACTTCATAGTACGTCTTAGCCTAGCCTTAGACTTTTCCTAAGTCTTTTGCTGCTTCCCTGCTTCTGTTCCTCATCCTGTGATGATGACCAGCCCCTGGCTCGGCCCCATTTCCATTGCAGTCTTATTCATGTGATGCTTTTCAGTGTCATGTGAGGCTACACATAGGAGCTTTCAGCCAACAACCCGAGTTCAGACTCTGATTGCCGGTTCCTAGCTGTGTTACTTTGAAAAGTTAATGCTTATAATTTCTGTTTTATGAAATGGGGAAGACGAAGACAGCAACTCCTGGCTACAGGACTCCTGTGAGGATTAGATGGGTTGGAACATATGCAATGTTCTAGGCTCCGCCTGTGTAGGCTTGGCATTCCATGATTGCTACCTCATTTTTTTCTCACCAAACTCCCAGGTTCTTAGAGTTTGTGCAAACACATTTAGTACTTATATATCTGCCATCTGTACGCTACTTTGGGCACTGGTGAACACAGTGGTAAACAAAGTCGTTGCCATCACAAAGCTATTTTCTAGTGGGAGAGACACATAAAAACAAGTGGATACATGACTATCTGACATGATGATGAATACCCACTGAAGGGTGAAGAGTTTTCACGGGTGTGCTGTGAGGAGATCTTAGGGGCGCCACAAAAATTTTTCAAGATCACTGATTAAATTATTTTCAGATGATGTTCAAAGCACGATAAAAGTACTCTTTTGTTTTACTCTTTTTTTGATCGGCATAATCGAGGTGTGCCACGGATGTTTACCTACAGGTTCAAGTGTGCTGTGAGATTTAAAAAGGTTGAAAAAAGCTGGTGTAGAGTAACTATGTGGGGCTTTGTGAGGAAAGGAAGATTTGTCTTTTGGGCAGAAGTTAAGACACACAGCGGAATACTACTCAGCTATGAAAAAAATGGCAAACCTTTTGTAACAATTTGGTTGGAATGAGAGACCATTCTTCAAGAGAAGCAGTGACAGAAAGCAGAAGCAGACCCCCCTTCTCACTGTTGAGTTGCAGCTAATCGGCCAACACGCGTGTGCACATGTGGAGGTAAAACTCAACAGGAAGGAAGCAGATCCCAGGGGGAACCAGGGAGGGGCAAAGTCACAACTGATGGGACAGCACTCACGACCTGGGTGACGGGCACATTGGTGACTCTGACTCAACGGTACAGAAGCCATTCATGTAGCCACAACCACAGTAATGTTCTGGGGGACAAATGACCCAGGAAGATCTTGGAAAGGGACAGATGAGGTGACAGGAGTCACACGCACAAAGGTCTTGAACCAGCAATGAGCTTCGCATGTTCAAAGAGGTGAAGAAGTGTCAGTGTGGAGTGACATAACCAAGGGGGACAGTCCCAGGGGGTCGGGTTGGAGAGGTAAGCAGGAGTCAGGCTGAGTGTTCGTGTTTACAAGTCTGTTTATAGCCCCTGCGGTAGAGTTGACATTTCAGGGTGATATGACTGTATTCCATCATATAAACAAGCATTAAAGATGCAAAACTATGTGTTGAAAAGAGGGTAGGACCAGGGGAGCCCCCACCTCTGTGTGGAATACAGGGAGTCACCCGATGCAGTGAGGGGGCTTTCGGCTACCATGGGGACTATTCTGAGGACACGAGAGTGTGTGTGTAAAGCAGTCCCACCCTGCCTGCTCCTGAGCAGAGAGCCAGCTACCAGTCTCTTTGTGTCTCTAGATTTATGGGCAAATGGACTTAGAACCAGCCTGCTCAGCGTTTAACTGGTCACTGAGTAGGTGTGCGTCTCTGCTCCAAAAACAAACTTACAGCTTGATAAATGGAAGTAAGGAAAAATTCTACAAGTATATGATAAAGAAAAATCTAAGAAAGAAAGAAAAGCTTAGTATAAAAAGAAAACAAAAGACTCAGTATTTCAAAGATCTGGGCACATACATAGCAATTCAAACCTCATTTTTGTAAAAGGAAGATGGAATGTTACTTACATTTACATTTCATTATTAATATTTTGCAGAAAACTTCTTTTCATAAATATGAGGCTTAACAATAGTGATATAAAAAGAAAAAGGTATTATTTATATAGACTTCAAGAAGGACAATGAATAAGGTATGAAATTGTTCATTAATAATATTTAAAATAATGATATGAAGTATTTATTTCAATGATAAACTTCCATATCATACTCTCTCATATGCTGACTGTCTAATATGCTTTGTGCTATTTAGACACGTGTGTGGCCTTTAAGATCAGATACCTGCAGGAAATCAGAGTTATCTTCAGAAAATAACATTATGTATATTGTTAATAATGAGATGAAAATAGGAACAGTAACAACAAAATACCTAACTGTGGTCACCCCTGGCATTCGTGCCCTTGTCTGACTGAGTTCCTCCTCTTGAAGGTGGCCTGGCCTTATGGACCCATTTTCAAGGAAGATTGTAGAGCAGAGGGATGGGACGCCACCTTTGGGGATTGTCACCCCAGTGCTGCGGCCTCTGTCTTGGGCTGTTTCTCTCTCCTCTTGCCTCTTCCCCTCCCCTTCTCTTCTCCTTCTCTCCCATTCCTTTTCTCTTCTCTCCCCTTTCTCCCCACTCCCCCGCCTTTCCTAGATGGGAAGAAGGAACACTCTATGCTGTGATTATCCCCGTGAACAGGCCAGTGCAGTGGTCAGGACCTGGAGGCTCATTGCCCAGATCCCACCAGAAATCGAGGCCCCTCCATCCAGCAACCTTTGACAAACTGACCCCTGCCAACAACCAGGCAGTGTGACTGAGCTTGCAAAGGGACTATCTATAGTAGAGTGAGGAGAAGCCCCACCTCATTTGGTCTGTGATGCCCAGTGGGGCAGCTGGAGGCTCCACATCCCTCCCGGCCACCTCCAGAGCAGCCTGCCTTCTCCCCACCTCTCCGGACCCTCCCATTCCTGCTGTGCTTTGTCCAGGGTATTTTCATTGCAAAGAGGAAAACTTAGGGCATTGCAGTCTCTCTGTGCAGACCCACAAGCCTTCCTCTGCTTTTCATGATTGCACAGCTTTACCTCTTTGAAGATTCTAACTTTTAAAAATCCTACCAAAAATGATAAAGATATTCCCAGGAAATCAAAATCCACACATTCCAAACAACATTCTTTAATAGGCTTATCCAATTTTGCTTTTTTAAATAATCCAATTATGTAACCATGTCTCCCAAATGCCCCTCTTGGTAGCAGACCCAAGTCAGCCAATATATACTCCTGACATAGTATAACTTACACTGTGCCCATCACCCATCTTCTTTACTTTTCCTTAATAAAATTCTGTCTTCTCCTGTCTTTAGCCTACACTTTCCTTTGAAGCCACATCAAAGTTTATAACCTGGTCCCCCAGACTGGCTCCCAGGGCAGCTGCCTGCTGGGTGGAGCTGCCAGTGGGGGCTTCTTTCCTTAATGAGACGCTTAGTCCTAATTGGAGAAGCCTGACCGTCAACCTCAGCTGTCTAGGAAGCAGAAGCTCCTGTTCACCTTTTATCAAATTTGTGTCTTTTAAAACTGAGACATAATGGAGAATTTCGTCTTGTATTATCCTTCCAATTGTGTGATTTCTTTTCCAATCCACCAAAATTGGACTTGCCTGACTTCCTGGGTTCACTGCTTTCTAAATTCACTCCACCTACTGAGGTTAAGATAGAGGCATTTGGTCTTAGCGACTGCTTTGAACTGACTTTGGAAGAAGAGCTTTCCCGGTTTTATTCCGATCAATATAGCTAAGTATCCAGTAGTTTGGGGTTTGTCTGTTTTTGACTATGTCACCACACACTATATAAAGTGGTAACTATGTGGGCCCACCCAATATCGACACATGGAAGGCACAGTCACGAGAGTTCAGTTCCACAGGGTTCCCCGGGAAGAGGCTCAGTGGTACCAACATGCTCAAACCCGTGGAGGGTGATTCTTTGCAATTTCCTGTCCTCTCTACAGCACTAGAAGCCAATGCAAATAAAAATATCTGGGTATGTTTGGCCACTCCGTCTGCAAGGTGGGATGCTCTCACTGTCCAAGCTGCCATTAAAGCCCTCTGTGAGAAACCAGCCACGGCCGTCTCCTTTTATCAGTCTCTTCTCTGCCTCTCTTGTTTAAAAAAAAAAAAAAAATTCTAGTATTCATGTTACTATTGCTGGGGGTGAATTTTTGAATTCTTTTCTCTGACATGAGTACACTGCTTTTTTTGGGTTAATAACAGAAAATAGTTATTTTAGCTAATTTCAATTGTGTAAATGCCTTTTTTCTATGCTATTTTCCTTCCAGTGAAAAGTCCTTAAATAACCAGCTGACTCTTTTCCTGATGTATAATTGGCATTCCATTCTAATTTTAACTCGGGGTTCCGCTGGTATTGAAGAGTTTATCTCATCTCTACTTCTCAACCCAGGCTGCATGTCAATAGTAATTAGAGACCTTGAAAAGTTACCAGTGTCCTGAATCAACCCCTAGGGGATCTGTTTTGATATTTCAGCTAGAAAATTTTATTTTAAAACTCCCCAAGTGATGCGAGGTGACATCCAGGGTGCCACCCAGTGATGTGTGCTGACCAGCGGACTGCCCCTTAAAGTTTACAAAGTGATTGACCATCCACATGAAAATAAAATTGTTGGGATGAAGTTACCAAATAGGATTCCAAAAGAAAAACTTATGAACAAAAACCTTTTACTAAGACCTAAAGGACAACATGATGTACTAGCAGGGTGTTTATAAAAGGAAGAGGAGGAGGGAAGGAGGAAGGAAGGATTAGAATGTAAAATGAAAGTTCATTATGTGGCATAAGGAAAGTGATAGATTTTTCCATCTTCTTACATCTATATTCAAAATTGATACTATTTGCCCCATTTCAGGATGCATCTTGCATTTCCAAATTCAGTTTATACAAAGCTGTCCAGGCTATGGCTGGTCCCGAAATTGCTGACTCCTTACCTTGGTATTTTTATTAGAATAAGAACATTAATTGGTATAAACAATTCCCTGCCGTCCTCTTGTGAAATTTTATTTGTATGAATTTTAGAGACTACTTGGGGTGTGATTTTTTTAAAAATAATACTGTTTAAGTTTAATTCTAGATCCATTCCCCAATGAAAAAATAAAATTCTTAACATAGATTTTCTCTTCCTAAAATTTCACGATATCTAACTATAAACCTGTGATTGAATGTAGAATTATCTTCCTATCATATCTTTGTAATTAAAATCTCAAGAGATAGTAACCTGAGTAGTTTCCTGCCATTTTTCCAAGTGATATTAAATACAGTAGAAATCTGACTCTGAGTAAACTGGAGATGAAGGTGAAGAATGCAAATTCTGAAATCATGAAAGGTTCTAAGGCAGGGTCCTCAAACTGCGGCCCGCGGGCCACATGCGGCCCGTCTAGGACATTCATCCCGCCTGCCAAGTGTTTTTGCCGCCACTGCCTGTCCTGCTTAGCAGCCGACTTATCCCGGGACCCGCAGTCTGGCCCTCCAATGGTCTGAGGGACAGTGACCTGGCCCTCTGTTTAAAAAGTTTGAGGACCCCTCTTAAGGTTTCAACTTGCATTATGTCACTAAAAAAAAAACAAACAACATGTTTTGAATACTAAATAGGCTGTTGATATCTGTCATCTTAAACCAACATTCCTGAAAACTCTTTTCTAATTGTCTTTATTGACTATATTTAACCATGTTCATCAATGTGGACTTTATTCACTTAGAAATCGCCTATCTCTGCACTCTATATTGTGAGGATAAAATGCTGTGCATACACGCAAGGCTCCCTACGATTAAGCTGTGGACTCAACTACCCATAGGACTGTCTGCAGTGGGGAGTGGGCTGTCCAGTAGGAGCACATGTGGCTGTTGAGAATTTGAAATGGGAATACTCCAACTAAAGAAATGGACTCTAAAATTGAATTAATCTAAATTTAAATTTTATAACATAAGCCACATATGGCTACTGGTTACCATAGAAGATAGTGCAGCTCAAAAAAAATAAAAAAATTTAGACAGATTTTATTAACTTAAGTGTTACTATTACCTTTTCTTTAAGACACAGGAAATTTTAAAAGTTTCAACTTGCTAATTTTTTTGCAAGACTTTAAGTTAAAGAATCGATTACTTTCAACCGTTCTCAACAATACCAAAGACTAACCCGTATGTAATCAGCTGGGTAACTAATCTAACCAGACCTTGGCAGGAATCTAAGCCTGGTCCTCTCACTGCAGAGGACCAGGGTGTTGTATGGTAAAGATTTTGCATCAAACTTCCTCATTTCCTTGGTCACCTGGGTCTTTTTTCCTTCTCTTTGTTTTGTGACAGTTCCCTTTGAGGAGCTCACATTACACTAACTTCATTTCCTCTTTTTATTTTACTTTTTACAATAATTTCCCTGAGTCCTGCATTGTCACTGCAGGAAAGCGGTGGTGCGCGGCCGGCGCCTGTCCTCTGCCCAGCGGTTACTGGTGACCTCCAAGGTGCTGACCGCTTGCAGGTGCTCTCTGCTCTTCTCTCCAGTTCACTAAGCTACTGAAACGTCCTGCACTTGAGCAAAATGCCCCCGATGTGACCTCTCCAGACACTGCATAATGACAGCTGATTTGTATTCAGGCCGTTTCTGTGTTACGGAAGTCAGACGGATTGAGCCCAGGGAGGGTTTTGTTGTTATTTGTTTCTGCCTCTGTGAATTCAAAATCCCAAAGTCATTTTTAATATCCGTGCTTTCCCTTCTACAATTCTAATCTCATTCCATCATCATTACTTTTTGTTTTCTACACTGAATTAATTAAATTCCCTTTCAGTCCAAATAACAGAGAGTCTCCTGTGGCCCCTGGGAAGTCAAGAACTCTTTCAAGTATATGGGATTCAACTGTACATTTAGCGTGTGACCTCAAGTTCAATGTACAGCTGAATGCATAATTTTTTCCCCTCTTGTTAAAGGAAACTCTTGCATTTTTTTCCTTTAAATATCTTCTCATCTGGGATTTTTAAAACTTGTTTTTGTATTACAGTTTCTAAAGAATAATTATATTGTTCTTTGCTGTGTGTGCTTTGCTCACACAGACAAATCAAACTCATTTCAAGGTATACCATAAAAACATAGATTGTTCACGTTCATCAAGAAAAGACAGGGGAACAGATTTTGCCTGTCATCATCTTGCCAAAAACATTATTTGAATGGATGATACTAGATGTATTTTGAAGAAAAATGGAATTTCATTATTGACACTTGAAATGTGTCCCTTTCAATATAAAGAAGAAAAAGCAGTTCTCGTCCATATAATATAGTGGGATATTCAGCCAGTAGGTTCCTCAACCAATAGTTTATTCTTCACTATTTCCAGCGATTTCTTTTTTCTCCTTCATTTTGTTCCAAGGTGATAAAAAGGCCAAAGTAATTAAAAATTAAATTGAGTGAGAAGAACTTATTCCCCGGCTAGGAAATGTTCAGTTGCAACTCTCAGTAAATTTTTACAGAAAAGAAATAAATCTTGACAAATAAGTCTTATAATGGAAACACTAAAGTTTCTTACATAAAAGGACTCCCGTGTGAATGTGTGACCTAATTGTGGTAGAAATGCCTTTCAACTCCAGAAAATTATCATTTAATTAGATGTTTATTATAATTTTGAACAGTATCATTGAAAGATGAAATTTTCTCCTTTCCTCTTTCCTCCATTCAAACATAAGCTTGATGTGTGGTAGTTTATCATGAAGAACCATCTCCAGAGCCTACTCCTGTGGCTTAAAGGAGTGGGGCACCAGCTCCACATCCTAGAGGTGGTGGGTTCAAACCCAGCCCTGGCCAAAAACTGCAAAAAAGAAAAAAAAATCATATTTCTTCACTATAATCTTCTTTTGTTTAACGTGTCTTGTTTTCATATATTCAGTGGCAAAAATACTCTGGCAAAACTATTCTTCATGAAGAACTGTTTTGGATCAAATAATCACAATCTTTTGCTCTAGGAAAGCAAAGCGTATAAATGAAGTTGTACTGGATGTCTTTGAAAGGCATACTTCTTACCCCAAGACAATTCTATGTGGCCTCTCAAATTGCTCTGAAAAACAGAGGAAGAATTTAATAAGAATAATAAGGATAACTTGCTCTTCTTTGAAAGAAAGAGCACGGCAGATGAAAGCCCCAAAGTGGCCCTGCCTCCTGTGGCGGGATTTCAAGTCAGCATTTCACATCTAGTGGGACTTTCACGCTCCCTGCTTTGTTCTCTTCAATAAAAAAGATTGGTAACGCATAATAAAGTCACCACTCAATAACTGCTATGCAGAAATGTTAGAGAATAGTCCCATGATATGGACTGAAGATAAGACAGAAAAGGGCTGGGCCTCGAGGGGTGACGAAAGTAAGTGTGGCGGCTGGAAGGGACACTGCCACTGAAAATCCACAAGAAGGGTATTTTATATCGCTTGATTCATGTCTGAGAAGGGAATAAAAAATGCATAGCTGAAGAATGTACAAAGCGCTCTGAGCTTCAGGGAAGGGAAATGTCACTGTCGCTGCCATTGAAAACACATGGTGGAGAGAGAGGGGGACAATCCAGGTACCAGCAGGGTGGGCGGAGAAACCCATGTCAAGACAAAGATGGTAAATCTCATCTCTGACGTGCTGAGTCAGGTTTGAGGGGATGCTTGGCCACGAGTCCCAAGTCTTCTGACCTCAGAAGAAAGTTTCAGCCACAGATGTGTGAGCTTGGGAGTTGTCCCCACTGAAGTGACACGTCTCTATGAACGGGAATGGGGGGTCTGATTTGGGCTGAATATAAAAGAAAGAAATCCCTTATTTAAAATTTTTTGAGAGAGAACTCTTTTGAAAAAAATTATATTAAAATTGGGACTTCTTGCCTGGCTATAGGCAGATTTTTATTCTATTTGATGAGGTTTTCAGCCTGTTATCTTAGCTATTTTTAGAAAGAAAAAGATACAAAGGTGAAAAATGCTAAAAGTGCATAAAATTATCTTTTTAGGATTTATTTCCTAGTAAGGATATATTGTTAGACAAAATTATTGTTAAAATGTACTAGTTTTAAAATCTGAGTTATTCCTTGATAAGACATAAATCTCAGCAGGCTATACCGGGACAAACAAAATTTATGAACCAGGGGACAAGCATTTCTT